>DWNJ01001061.1:0-12887 GCA_018250275.1 Udranomia eurus
ATATATATATATATATATATATATAGCAGAATATTTTAACTTCTTTTAGCTTAATTAATAAATTTTAAAAATCAGGTTAGGTTGACCAGTAACATATTAATACTTATATCTATATCTTACTGTGTTGTTCTAGTCACTTTTGTATGTTTGATATTAGCTTTAGCACTTATAATTATAATTATTAGAGGTTGTATTTTATTGTTTTAATTGAAACAAAAAGAAAACAGATAGGTAAATGTTTTTATTAAAAAATACTTCTCATGCATTCATGTATTGTATGTCCGTTTATTAAGTATTGGTCTCTCTCTACTCTACTATATGTACTTACATTGAGTTTTGAATATTTAATAATTTATACGTTTTTGAATATTTATTCAAAGTACTAATAGAGAGAGGACATTTTAAGAGTAATTAAACTTTCAAAAATGTATATTTTTTAATTTTTAAAATCAAATGTTATTGCATAAAGAAAAAATAGAGGTGGACCGATTTTTAGTCTGTGATGAAATTTGTATGAATTGGCTGTACCTTGTAATAGTCCTGATGTGATACTCATAACTAGGGATGTTACGGACATTCGATTCCTTCCGATTGTTTTTTACACCTCACATTCCGGCTTTGATTCCGAAACCTTTGAATCGGATATTGTCGCGGGTGAATTTATATATTTTTTATAAAACATGTTTTTTTGCCTACTTACATTGTATTTCATTAAAAAATAGATTATAGTGTGTACATTAAAATTAAATTATGTTTATTTAAAACGTAGAATAATAGTTGCAATATTCTATTTTATTATTGCTCTTAATTCATTTTTCCTTAGCCTCTGTTTCCGGTCCCGATTACAATATCTGATTTTAAAACTGATTACGATGTTTGTATCATGTCTTTACTTCCGTAACATCCCTCAACCTCATAACACTTGGTGAGTGGATACCTCAGATATCAGTATTATACTATAGATGTGTAATTAAGTACATTGTATCTACATAAATATGTTGTATGTATACCTAATAGGTAGACTTTGTAATTCATAATGCATATTAAAATATATGTATACAACATGTGTTATTTATTTTTACCCCATAGACTAAAGTTTTTCTTATAACTTATAATATTGAAGTAGCACCACCATGCCGTCCACCAGATGGTGAGTGGTCACTCGAAGTTCTTTTTTAAATCGGCCACAAAAGCGATGCTCCTCTCCTGCCGAGGACTAAGTAGCCTAGGCTAAGTGTATCTTCCATACCAGTTCTTGAGTTGAACATGGTTTTATTAACTTGTTAACTTATGAGTCTATAGGTTGTCACCTTATCACTTAATTAACATTTATTGAAAGAAATAAAATTAAATGTAATGTATGATAAAGATTTAAACAAAAAATTATTGTAACTCTAAAAAGGATGTAACAGTAACATACAATTTTATAACCAATGTCACAGAGTAAAATAATTTAGCTTACATAGATAATCTGTCCGAACAAATTCCTTGTCTGTCAAAATGATTCGACATCTTCAAACACTTCATAATTTCACATCACAGTTTGACACATCACATTAGATTTCTCCGTAAGAATTCCATTTCGGGTCCTATTTCTTTAATTATCGCCTAAATACCGTTTTCTGGTGCTAAATTATTTAGTAATTCATTGCTAAGTTCAGTATTAAACTTAATTTGGTGACATATTCGGTTGATTTTACGTATCGACTCTAAAATACGATTTGAAAGTGACAGATTATTTGTGCTCTAAATTGTAAGTTTCCGTGAAAATGACCGAAAGCTCGCCGGACGAACCAAATTCAAAGAGAAACGACTTCATATGCGGCGTAGTCGAAGGTAAAAAGATTGTTTTAAAGGCATTTTCTTATCAGCTTGTATAGATCACGTTCAATGTATAGGTACAAAGTACATATTATATGCGTTGTATCTTAGTGCTAGTGTGAATGACCTAAGCTCATCTATTACAGGCTTTTACGGTCGTCCGTGGACTACGGAACAAAGGAAAGACCTATTTCAGAAGTAAGTTCAAAATTTTATCACTACTTTCTTATAATTAGTGCTTAAATTAGTTTAAGATGTGCAGTGAGTTGAAATTGTTACTAAAATATGGTGGGTACTTAAATGTCCTAATTTTAGGTAGAATAAAGTCCATTTTTGGTATATTAGAATGTGAGTTTACACATTCGGTGCAAATATTTCAAAAAGCATCCCTTTTATTTCTCACAAATTATCCTAGCATTTTAATAAAAATATTTTTTAAGTAATGTTCAGAACTACAGATTAAAAAGAATCTTCTATTATAACCTATCTCTGATTGGAATCAGTATTAGCCGTGTTTTCTTTGATCATTTTTAAAATATTCGTTAAACAATGGCAATTATTACAGGACTACATATAAATACAGTAATCCCCCTACAATATGGTAGATTGGTTTTATGTTTTAGGGAAATGGGTCATAGCAATATTCTCGTATAACTTACTTGTATGACCTTCTATTCCTTAGGTTTGCTTCCTTTTCACTTGTCATGGCTTAAATATTTTATTTAACATAAAATTTCTACACCTTTTAGTACATATATATATGTATAATCAATGTTTTTACAATTCAAACAATAGGTACACAAATTAAATAAAAAAAAATTATAACAATTCAATTGACACAATGTGCAACGGTACTGATGATGAACTTCACAGTACTGAAATATTATGTGGAAAATCCCTACGTTATATGGGGGAATACCCGTGTTATATGACGGATAGAAATCGCATAATATACAAATATGTTATAAGGAGGATTACTGTACTCTCTTGATGCTAATGCTCGTATCATAAAAAAATCACAATGTCATTCATGCATATGGATAGGTAATCCTCATTAATTATTATAATGTTAGTCTGTTTGTACTCTCATCAACTGAAGTAGTGTATTCTATTGGCCCAAACTTAGAGATTAGGTGACACTTAACCTACAAATAAGTAAGCAGTAATAGTCCAATGTGTAGTGGGTCTTACGATCGAGAGTTTGTGGGTTCGATCCTCACTCCCCAATTGCACTATTGACGTGACGAGCTTAGCTGGAGGCGTTAACAGAATTACTTTATTAATTAATTGTATTGACATGCTAGTAGTTAAAAAAATAAAATGAAAATTATTGCAAAGATCTTGTATACATGTTAAAGAAAATTCAAGTATATCATTACCGTCTTCCTTGTGACAAACAAAATTATGTTTGAAAGTAGTATATTTTGCAGGTTGACATAGATATTTCTGCTTTTCAAGATGGCTTGGCAAGCATGGCTTTATTTGCACTATTCTGGTTTGTGGCAAGAGAGACTTTATGAGGTGTCCTCTGGAGCAGCAAGGCAACTGTTGTAAGCCTCGAGTATAATTTTATGATGATCTGTGAACATATTTAGAAATTATTGAGATATATTCAGCTAATAAACAAATGAAAAAATATATTAAGTTTTGGGTTGTCTGTAGGGTAAAGATTGCAATACTCTTTTGTGTACATAAATGGATGCATTGCTATTCCAGAGTGTTGGTTACACATGCTGGACGAAATCAAAGTTTATCGGAAACACAAATGGTCAAAAGAGTTTGAAGAAGTTTTTGTGAATCCACTCTGGAGGCACCATTTGAACCCCTGTTTCTGCCTTATAACAGCATGTGGTATATCAGCTTTTAATAGCAGCCTTTAAGGCAGACATTTAACCAAGGCGTTACAACTTAGTGCTCAGCATTAGTAAAGTGTTTGTGGTTGACCTGAGATAGAATTTTAATCTGTGAGCAATCAATCATACAGATGTCCTTACCATCATACTTACCATCAGGTGAACTGCATGCTCGTTTGCTACCTCAATGTTGAAAAGGGTGTAAAATAAAGCTTACAGCTTAAATGTTTATCAAATTACTTTCAGACTAAAGAAATGGGGTCTGGACATGTACGTGTATGCCCCGAAAGACGACTACAAGCACAGGGCGTATTGGCGCGAAATGTATACCGTGGAGGAGGCTGAGCACCTTACCTCCCTCATAACAGCGGCTAAGTCTCAAGACGTCACCTTCTGTTATGCACTCTCCCCAGGCTTAGATATCACGTACAGCAACCAGAAGGAGATCACTGCGCTTAAACGAAAATTGGAACAGGTAATTAATTTCATGAGCTAGGTAGTAGGTAGATTCAATGAAAAAGAATGGTAGATTTTTTTATTTTTTCTAACTTGGAGGTAACAAACGGGCATGCAGTCCACCAGTCCAGGTGGAACGCCTCGGTTATGTATGTCTCCCTGACCACAACCTTCAAACTAAAAAACAGTCAGAACTAGCTGTTGTTGTGGTGCTCCCGGAGTCGAAACGTAAAAGGTTCTACCATCTTCAATAGATAGATACATTGTATTTATCTGAGTATACCTTTAGCTGACTAGTAGAGTCAAGAGTATTTTAATCTACTACATATTATAAAATACATTATAAAAATAAGATATATTAAAATTATTGAACCTTTTAGGTATTTATAACTAAAACATTTTTTATGTTTAATTATAGTTGTTCTAATAAATGCATAATCCGTTCGTATTAAAGAATTATGAACAAAAAAATACTACTCTTTATCCTTTGGATATTAATTATTTATAGATATTATTTGTAAAAACCTAGAAATTTTTACGTATGACATTCTTGTCTCTAATTAGCAATTTATATATGAAACAATATCTTTTTTTTATGCCTGGCATGTAGCAAACGAGCATGCAGTCCACCTAATGGTAAGTGGTCACTGCCGCCCATGAACATCTGTAATCAACCCAAGACAGGATATAAGTTCTTTCTTAGGTCGAAAACAAATGCTACCCCTGAGGACTAAGTTCCAACTTAGTCCTCAGGGGTAGCACCGCCTCGGTTAACTAAGTCTCCCTTAACACGTCCTTCAAACCACAACACAGCAGCATGAATACTGCTGCTACAAGAAATAGGTGTGGCGGTGGTGCCTCCGGAGTCGAACCATAAAAGTTTCTCTCACCTTCAAGTGGACTTAGGACTTAGGCATCACTTTTAGACGTTAGTATTAGTGAGAATGGGAATTACGCTATTATCTAATATTTTCGCACAAACTACTCAGAAATTTCCATCTGAGGACTCTAATCGAGTTAATATTATCTACACCCTGCGGTGTATGGCCAGGTACGCCAAGCCTATGTGCTGAGATGTCGTTAAGCAAGCAATTACAAGGTATTACCCGTAAATAACCCTATAGCAGTGCGCTTACTCCGTCCAATCTAGAGACATGGGGTAAACAAGTAATTATCGCCGTACCTCCACAGGGCCGTGTAGACGCTCAATCGATATTAGTCGATAGCGTTGTCCTTACAAGTAGGAGTCTTGCTTTAGGCACGGTACCCGATGTCGAATAAATTGATTGATTTTTATAAATTTCTATCTCTACATCTATACATATCAATAAAAATTGAAGTGTAGGTCTGTGATTTTAAATTACCGACGTTTTTTAGGATAATAGGTATTTTTGTTATATTTTAGTTATAATTGATATAAGGGGCGAAACTGTTTTTTGTATTGCCAGAATCAATCGATGGTATTCAAGATTTTGTGATGCAACTCCAGAGGCACCACCGCTACACGAATTTCTCGTATTCTCCCGTATATCAGCAGTGTTCTTACAGCCTTGTTTTGATTTGATGGGAGACTTAAAACCTGAAAGCGTTTTACGTAGTCCTCAGCAACGCATTTGTGGTCGACCTAAGAAAGAACTTCGATCCTGTCTTGGGTTGATTACAGATGTACATGGGGTGACCGCTTACTATCGGTGGCCTGCATGCTCGTTTGCTACCTGAGTGTTATAAAAAATATATTAAGCACGCAATGTCTTTATAAGTGGGGGGATTGTCTTGCAATAAGGAAGCTATCGAAAAACTTTTTATCCCAGATATAAGTTTATCATACATATATTGTAAGAGGGTGAGAAGATTGAAAAACTCAAATAACATTATTGGACTTTATTATTTCCATGAACTGACTGTAACTTGTAATATTAAAGTTTTTACTTAGTATCTGTATATCTAAACATATAAAACTCAAAGGTGGTCTGGTCTGGACTGGTCTATCATACACACAGCCCAAACTACTGGACCGATCGGGTTCCAGTTTACCATGCAGATAGCCACTATGACATAGACATCCGCTAAGAAAGGATTTTGATAAATTCCTCCCCAAGAGGATAAAATAAGGGATGAAAGTTTATATGAAACTTTGTCAATTTTAAACCAATCGGGCTGAAACTTGGCATGCATATAGCTACTATGATGTAGGCACGCGCTAAGAATTTTCAAAATTCCACCTCTATGGGGTTCAAATAGGATTGACAGGTTAGTTGTTTCAGTTCCATGCGGATCTTATACAATCAGATAATGTCGTACGTATATTGTTATTATTTGTGGTTTGAAGGGTGTGGTCAAGGAGACACACTTTACCGATGAGTTCTAACTTAGTCTTCAGGGTAGCAACGAATTTTTCGTCGACCTAAGAAAGAACTTCGATCCTATCTTGGGTTGACTGCAAATGTCTCCAGTTATAAAATAATTAAGACAGATGTAGGATATGTATACTCACTGTTGAGAAGTGTGTCTGGCTAGAAATCGAAGTCGGACTTTTTGTGCATCGGTATCGGTATAAGTTTGTAACTTCGTTTGTTGAGACTAGACTTTTCTCTATCACATAACTACAGAATTAGTGATTTTACTTGGACGATTTCAAATTGTATACAAGCTACAATTACCATTATAATGAAATATATGATATTTGGCTAGAACAGTGGATTTTTCATAATCAATGTTTTACTGGTGTTTTTTTCTGTGAAAGGTCGAAAAAAGGAACAATTCTAATTAAATGCTATAATTACTATATATCGATATCGAAACTATCGATAAGGTTATTGTACCAGTGAGCCCCGCCCTAGGCAAGAGTGTGTCGCACTTGGGCGGCAAACTAGGTGTATATTGGAGCAAGATATCCTGATGCAGCGTTTAATGCATTAAATTATGTGACACTGTCTACATCGCACTAGAATATTAACTAATATACGTGAAGCAAAACCTTTGTACCTATTTTTACGGCAATTACATGGTCGGAGGAGTATGAAGCACAGTCAAAGTTCATACGGAGACGTAGTGCAGAAAGAAAATAAACAATATTATATATAATGATGCATTAGAAATACATTAAATTAATAAAAGAAAACTTTACTTACCATGTGGTAATCGACTAAGGTTTGTGCTCTATTTACATTATAACGCAAGCAAAGTTGTGGGCAAAACTAGTTAAGACATAAATATTACTTTTTACAAAATAAACTATACAGCTATAACTTTTTTAACTCAAGTGGGTTCAGTAATGTAACCTGAATAGTTAATATGGTCTAATTTGACTGCGAACATTGAGTTCAAACTAGCACATATTTATACCTAGTAATTCCAGAAATACTCTTAGTTTTCTGTCGCCGCGTTCTTAGAATAGATATTTTCAACGCCAAAATATCCGACAATGCTAAATCTAATACTTTTTAAAGGTTTTCAACACTTGATATTATACCACTTAAGCGTACTATTAACACAACTCAAATACTAAACGAAAACGGCAAAATTTATATATGCATGGAAGGTTTCTTGAAAATTGGCGCGGACTGGAAAAGTTTTGAAATAAACCGAAACAGTATGACCGTGTCTTCCGTGTTGGGATTCCAGCCAGCATTGCCCTGGGTAATTTAGGAGAGCCCTTTCGACATGACGACACGATCGATACGACCAAAGACATAATAGATAGACCGACAATACAATAATACTCTCGTAAGAAATCCGCTTCAACAAATATTTGCGGGGGGATTGAGCGAAATAGTGAACAAATTAACCAATGAAAATAGTCAATCTCGACTTTTATTTCGCTGGTCTACACTTTATATAGTTTCACCTCTCTCTCTCACGTATTAATATTATGATAATTATCTCTGAAGATTAAGTTGGAATGCCTCGTAAAGAGTCCCCTTACCTCCTTCATAATAATGTAGCCTTAACACCACTATAGTCAGAGATAGGTATGACGGTGGGGCATCTGAATAGAACATTCAGCGGTTCTACCGCCTTCTATGCAATTCACTTTTTATTATAGCGTCGTGCTTAACTGTCTAGGTACGCGAGGTATGAGAGCGGTTCGGGAGGAGTACATTTGACGTAAAAAATGTCTCGTTACGCCTGAATGACATTTTGCGACATTTAACACAATGAAAATATGGGGTACCTCGCACCGCGCCACTACCTCAAGAACCTACTCAGTTAAGCGCGAGGCCTATATATTGTTATAAAGTCGTTGCGTAAATGATGTTTTCGTGTCGTCATCTTTAAAGGTCCTCATGCGGCCGTCTCGTACTTCAACTATTCCTCAGTAGAAATGTTACGAAAAATCGTCGATTCCCCGACAAACTTTGATTACTTTTTTCCCTTAAGCGTTAGAGAGGTTTTTGTTGCCGTTCGTTATGGTATGTTCCAAATTACTTTTCAGAACGAAAATAATAGAAAGTCCTTGGCTGGGTAGCGTGGTACCAGTCTTTTAGAAGCCTTAATTTTACATTAGGACTTCTAGAAAATTGTTCTTATAGTCTAAACTAATAATGTTGCGACTTGCGACTATTCCTAATATATATCTTATAGGTACCTAATTTATATCAGTGCGTCTGTGTATTCCGATATTTCGACACAGTTGTATAAACTGGTATTCGAATTGTGGTGTCGGTGGTAGAACCTTTTACGGTTCGACTCCGGAGGCACCGCCGCCACACCTATTTCTGCCTTATAACAGCAGGGTTCTTGCTGTTGTGTTCTGTTTTGAAGGTGTGGTCAGAGAGACATACTGTGACGTTAACTGAGGCGTTCCAACTTAGTCCTCAGGGGTAGCAACGCATTTGTGGTCGACCTAAGGAAGAACTTCGGTCCTATCTTGGGTTGATTACAGATACAAGTCCATGGGCGGCAGAGAATACTCACCATCAGGTGAACTGCATGCTGGTTTGCTACAAGTCATAAAAAAATAGTAATATAAACTGAGCAATAAAACTAAAGTCGGAACCTATTGATTAATGAAACCTTACTTTTAGGCTGTTGAAAAAATATAAGGGTGAAACACCTAATGTCTATTTTGTATGCGAGTTCTGTCAATTTAAATTAACAGCTTTTAATGCGAATAGAACTACAAACAAAAGCACTATACATTTAAAAAAATAAGTTGATTTACGAGTATGTACGCTTCAAAAACTCGAAAAATTCTACACGATTGAGCTTAAACTTTGACGCAATCTACAATCGGTTTCAAGAATTTGTTTTACCTATTAATCAGTAAGCATACGGGCGATCGTGAGATAACAGATGTTTTTCGGTCAGCCGCGTAACAGCAACCGCGTCATGTTAATCATGAACAGCTTGTGTTGTACCTAATATCTCATCCACGTTGCCACAATGTACCACAAAACGTAGCGAGCTACAGTTCCTTATGTAAAAACGACGCGTACATAAAGAAAATCATACAGAAAACACAGTTAAATGCGGATCGTTTCAGGTACCGTCAGTGAGAATTGTTTCAGTATTTGCACAACCTGCTCCCGCGGAATAGGTATACAGATCAAGGTGACGAGCGGAGCGTTTAGCGGCATGGTTTTTAAACGTAACTCAACGAAATTCTTGACTAAAGCTAGTGATGTATTGACAATTTCTCTTGTATTTCAAATGTCGATAGGCGACATTTACTGTTACTGAACCGTTTAACTTCAAGTGGTCAACCTGCTAATTTGACTGGTTTATATGCGATAGAAATGTGTTTGAATTTGTAACTAATTATTAAAAGAAAATATGTACAAACAGGCCGTTTGTCCAGTATTTAGTAAACGTTGGAATAAAATGGTGAAATATGCTTGAAGTAAAACTTCGGTAAAAAATATAAACAAATATATGGCGTCTTATCTGCCAGCCATATAAGATATTTTGAATAATAGACCAAACTACTTATAGACCAAAGCTGGATGAATTAACAAGTGACGTGTAATATTGTAAATTATTCGTACTTTATATAATAAAAAAATAAGTTCCTTTCTCTCAAGAATTCTTTAATTGCCCATTACTGCCCGTACAATGATTTTTTCACAGTTCCAACTCTATCACTCTCCGCTCACCCCTCACCGCTCTGTCCGCTCCGCTCATCAGCATAGACACAAAACTTGTATTCCTAGCTAACCACTTTGTTTTCGATTTGTTCCGAAGACGTAACCGAGTTACTGAGACAAAGTTTTAAGTAAACGTTTACAGAACTGCATGAAGCCAGCGGTCCGAATTACAGCGGTTCCTACAACTGGGGAATGCGTTTTGACAGAAGTACCAGTTAGAGGCCATTTTTGTTACATAATGATGTTATCACAGAAATACAATCATAGGTCAAGTACTCTTTGACATGGGGTACAAACGTAGCACAAAGAAAGCTCTCGTCTAAAGCCGGCGATGCGTTGGAGTTGAAAATGGCAGTGACCACTGAACTGACAGGTGGCTCGCCTGCCTCTTCGCTAGGGTATCTATAAAAAGTTTGTCGGATATTTTCAAACCCTCAAATCGACTCCTACAAGGTTTGACTGCTGTCGATAGTAATCGGGATATGCTTAACGTGCCCCCAAAGCACGGATACGCTCATGCCAATGCCATGTCGGTCGGTTAAACCCATCCAGTCACTAAACGCACCCGACGTTGCTTAACCTTGCTTAATCTTTGATCGTGTATTTCTGTGATTACGTCAATATGTATTAATATTTTTATTAATCACCAAGCAGAAAAGGGATCATTTAATCATGTAGGTATAACCGGCAAAATTTGCTCCATTAAAATAATCAAATGGCCGCTGATCTATACATAATATATCTACGCATGTAAATAAAATTAAAGTCTTTCTGTGATTTCAAAATAACTAGATTTTTTAACGATACTAATACCTATATGTAACCATTTTTTAAATTTCTTTCTGTCTGTCATTTTGTTTGTCCGGGCTAATCTACAAAATTACTGAACCGATTTAATGAAATTGTGCACACATTTGTCCTACGTAAAATATAGGTTATGTCTAATTCCAAAATATTTTTGATTATGATTATTTTATAAGTTCCCAACAGTTAAGTCGGTCAAAACTACTAGGGACGGAGATAGGGAAATGATTCAGGAGTGGTACGAAGTGCGCCTGGACGGTCAATAATTATTAATAGTTAATACCAAACTTTGTCCGCCCCCGCTACAGCTCCGCTACCCGCTATATATCAACACCCAAAAGCTCGATTGTAGGTACCGCAACACGCTATGAATATGCAAATAGGCGTAACATAATATTTACTTTAAGTTTGCTTATTTTTGTTCGTTACTAAGTGGTTTCTGTTACAAAAACATTGTGCAACATATGTTGAAGTAATTGTTAAATAATGCTCTTTTAATATCGAAATAAAAGTGGTATTAAATGAAAATATAAATTTTAAGACGACTGTAAAATAATTAGATGGATATATGTTTTTATTGATATTTAATTGGTTCTTGTATTTAGATTACTATAAAGGTCCTCGATACTAGAAAATTGTTCTAAGATTTGGCCTCAAATTTAGATAGTTGGTTGTTGTATGGTGGCAACGACAATATTTAATATAATATAAAAATGTAACATAGATATGTACTGCTATGATTAAAATAAACTTTAAAATATATTTTCATTTTTTAATTTATTTATTCATTTTCACAAGCGTTTAGAGACACCAAAGTTTAACCCCATTATATTATTATTCGGAATTTACCTCCAATTTGACATCTAAATAATTGTCTCAAATGATTATCTTAAAACTATGATAAACGGCCGTGTGTAAGTAATATGAGAACAGCGCCATCTATTTCTTTTCTTTAGAACTTCTTGACACAATGGTTAACTAGCTTTTAAAATCACACCCTTTTTTGCTATATGAGAGATTTAGTTGTTTGAAAAATAGGTTCATTGCAAGAATAAAACTAAATGTTTCTGTTGTAGTTGAAATTTACCAATTTATCTATTAAAATTAATTATGTTTAAAACAGCAATTTTCTTATACAAATCAGTAATAAACTGCAACAATTTTGAGACTTATGAAAATACAAATACACGCTTGGTCTCCTCGGGTCTCCACAAGCGTACAAAGATTACGAATAGTTAAAAATAGAAGTGGTTTAAAGAAAGTAGAAGTGGCCTACCAGATTGTCAGATATCTTTCAATTCCAATATTATGGGGCATATTAATATAAAATCTAGACTTAGTTTAACCCCTGCCATCTATCGACAACACGGCCCGACTGTTAAGCGCCCTCTTCTAATCACGGAGACGCGCGTAAGTTATCACGTGCTTGTTTAGTTTTGAATTCAATGCAAAAAATGTATTTCTATAATGTACACAATATGTAGATATTCAGACTTCGTATTCAACTTTTTTTATTACTGGGAAGTAGCAAACGAGCATGCAGTCCACCTGATGGGAAGTGGTTACTGCCGCCCGTGGACATCCTGTAATCAACCCAAGACAGGATCGCAGTTCTTTCTTAGGTCGACCACAAATGCGTTGCTAGCCCTGAGGACTAAGTTGGAAGGCCTCAGTTAAGTATGTCTCCCTGACCACACCGTTCAAACCAAAACGCAGCAGCAAGGACACTGCTGTTATAAGGCAGAAATAGGTGTGGCGGTGGAAAGGTTCTACCACCTTCGTACGCTAGAGATAGGAAAATAATAGAACTCTGTGCTGAGGTGGAAAAATTTTTTTTTATGTCTTTCGGATATAATGTCATTTCTGG
>DWNJ01001062.1:0-12882 GCA_018250275.1 Udranomia eurus
TACCTAACCCTGCTTTACTCTCATAATAAAATAATTTATTAATATATAACAAATATAATTGAGCTTATTTAAGCTGAATAATGTTTAAATCGTGCGATTTAAGGGAATAACTTCTGTCCTCTCCTTACTAAAACAATATTAATAACCACTTAAAATTATTCATCCGAAATTTAATAAAGTTAGCTATGTGCATTTTGCCTTTATACCATTGACGTAAACTACGGTGCAGTGGTAAACCAACCTCAGTAGGACATCCAGGCGCCAATTTATTTTCACACGATACGATTTTATCAATGTGTGATGGTAAATCTTCGGTATCTGTTTTCTGTAGAATTTGTAACCCAGTTTTACTGGCTTATACTTGGGAGAAAATAAAATTATTGACTCTTTATTACAATAATAAATTGATATTTATTATTGTTTATATTTTAGTATGAAACATTCAAAGTCGTTATAAGTAACTAGGTAAAAAACTTATAGTCTTACCTATTTTTAAAAAGTTACCGATATTTATGTAGAGCCAAGCTTTTGACTCCAAATTCTATTGAAAGGTTACATTCTAAACTATAATACGAATGTAACAACAAGTAACTATATTTGTATCATCAAATTATCATCAAGAAAAAGCGGATACATAATATTAAGATCATATTTATTAAAAATAATTTGATTGTCTCACTTCATACACGAATTTAAAAAAAGTGATTACCACTATCTCGTTATTCTAGCAATAGTATGAGAGAACGCACTATCTATAAGGAAAATTATATTCCTAAGAAAACGATACATTCATAACATAATCGGTAGTAGTCAGCGAGTCTCCGATAAATTTACCTAATAGATATAATTCGCATAGATAACAAGTTGAATCATTATATCGGAAATAAAATTACTAATAGGTAGATAGTATTAAGATATGGCATATTGAATACTTTTGCCTTTGCGGCTTTGCCCGCGTATAAAGTATATAAAAAAACAACAATATTTTGGGCGCTTCCCCATAGAAAATATATACCTACACCTCCTTTTCTACCCCTTAAGGGAAGGGACGAAGTGACTCCTTAGATGGTTCTTACTTATAGTTTGGCCCAGTATATGGCTAAGTATTCTATTCCTTATATATTTTGTATAACGTATCTATATTATAGCTATGTCCTGCCCTATAAACCCCTCTATCTTTCAGTGAAAGTTCCATCGAAACCGGCTAGTAGCATAATCCAGCCGTTCCAGAGATTACCCCGTACAAACAGAATGATACACAAACAGAAATTTAAAAAATGGTTGTTTAGGTATTAGTATTGTAAAAATAACATACTGTATTTGAAAAAACCTAGTTATATTTAAATCACAGACGAACCCTTCAATTTTATTTATAGGTAGAGCTTTGTGTTTTTTGATGTTTATTTATGTTTACGGCTTTGATGTTTATTTAACTTATTGTACCACATAAAGCTTACGATTAAAACCTTGCGAGATTGTATAAGTGTATGAAGCATTTGTTTGGGAAGTATAATGATTAAATATAAATATATCCTTTCTAATATATCTGTTAATTAACTTAATTATGATGTGAATTATTTTATCATGACAAGAATTTGTTAATATGATTTTCCTAAAAAATCCTTATAACTTATTAGGTATTCCTTTTTCGGAAGTGACACAATTAATTCTAATGTTATCGATTTAATACTCATTTTCATGCTACTTACAATCAGGTAATATCTGAATCACAATGACATGTTCTTTTAATATATATGTAAATATATTGTATCAACTCTATTTGTCATTCTGATAAGGTTTATCGCTTAACAAGAAACAGTGGAACATTTCATTCGGAAGTAATAATAAACAAATAGGATATCAGACAAATTTAGAAGACATTCTATATTTTTTTCCTGTTGATGAAAACGTTTTTGTATCTTTGGTATTATTATCTATCAGCACCGGTTCATTGATTTTTCTATTATCTTCTTTCTCTAATATGTTTTATCACCTCATGTTATAAACTCGTAGTCCTCGTAGTATTTATTTTTTATATGAATACACCTATAAAATTATAGATATGTAAAAGTAAAAATCGAAATGGTTTGATTAAAATTAGATTAGTAGAAAAATAAAAAATAACATTATTTTAGGTTCATTGATCGCTATTCATGCATCTAAAATATTATGCTACTTTGACGAAAACTATTTGAAATTTGACTACAAATACACTTCTAATCCTGAGTACCTACTTAATACGCCGTCGAAAACATTTTGGGAGTACCAAATTAAACCACGCTATGCTTCTGTTATCAGCATTTCTTCCAACGGATGATAGGAGAGATGTCTATTTCGCCGACACCGGGTCATTCCACTTGACTGATAACGTCAAAATCGTCAGTGATGGCCGGTTCCCATGGCTGGGTAACTCAGTAGCGTGTTGACTTATCGGACAGGAAAAAAACTTGCATATTGACTTAGATCATAGAAGCTAATATTTGATGCTCATGCACCGTTTTATGGTCCTGGTCATGCCGGTAGAAAAGTCTTAAGTTTTAACACGATCCATTTTATTTCACGAAATGACGTACTGCTCCAACTAGTCTTTAAAGACTTTAGTAATATTAAACTTCAAAAAACTTGATCGCGTTCTTAACACTTATCGTGATTTTAAGCCTTCTGCTCCGTGTAAGTACATTTACTTAGGTGGTTTAGTTTATTTCAGACTTAACTTCGGCCAACTTAGGAAAATGGGGCGATAGGCCGATATTCGGTACCACTAATAGAATGTCACAGATATTGTTTTACGCGTTTTTTTTTCAAAATAATAAGTGCTACACTTGTAAATCTTGTGCAATGCAGCTCGGGGATAATAATGCATTTGTTTTGTATTTTTAAGAAACGTCACATACAATTGCTTTTGATGTTTTCAGCATTTTTTCTCCAGTTCGGAACGTTCCTGGCGCGCTCCGTCCACGCGCCGGAGTTATAAAACCATTTAATAAACAAAACAATTGTACAAAATATGGGAATTCTTTACGGGTCATAACAAGACGGCAATATTTTCGGAAGGTTGTACAAAAGTAATGGGCTCCGGCAAAAGATTTTTTAGTCTCCGGAGCGTTTTATTGCAGCAGTTATATTTTTGGCGTTGTAAAATAGGTAGGTGCCTACTTCATTTATTATTAAGTAGGTACTACTAGAACTTATTAATGTTGCAAGCTTATTTTTCACATTATAAGTTAAGACAATAATTCTGATTATAAATATCTCGTTTCCTTTTTTCGTTCTATACTTTCAGAGGATATAGTTAGGCCTCATGTAACTTTTATTTTTACCTTATAACAGCAGTGTTCTTACTGCTGTGTTCTGGTTTGAAGGCTGTGATCAGGGAGACATACTCAATCGAGGCGTTCCAACTTAGTCCTCAGTGGTAGCAACGTATTTGTGGTCGACCTAAGAAAGGACTTAGATCCTGTCTCGGGTTGATTACAGAAGTCCATGGGCGGCAGTCCATTTACCATCAGGCGGATGCATGCTCGTTTGCTACGTCCTAGTTATAAAAAAAGACTGACTACTACTTTAAGTATGTAACGATCTTTAAAACATATATATATAGATAATAATATACCTGTAATAGATTTCAAGTCAGAAATGCAAGAAGAAAAATCTAAAGCTTCCTACTAACTATCTATAGTGTACAACTTTTTAGCGTTCCTCTTGTTATTCAATTCTGGAACATTATTTTTTACAATACAGTCGTAAAGTGAGTAACAAAACATTTGCACTTGCCTAATTAACACGCGAATGGTGAATGCAAATTTTTTCGCAAAAAGTTGCACACAATTCGCTAATGTTTCTTGGTAAATAATAAAAACTTTCGTTTTCAATCTACGCTTTTTGCTAGACTCGTGGCGAAACTCGTGGCGTCTATTTGATGACATTGTTTTTTGTACCACTTTTTTGGGTTTAAAATGGCTGATATATAATGCTTAGCTTATAAGTTGCGCTTAATATTTCCGAATAACTCTCCACAGGAAATATTCAAATCTTAAATGTCCTAGTGGTCAAAATTGTTGAGGGAAATGTAATGTCACTCTAAATATTAGTTTCAAGAGGTTCAGTTATCCACTATTTTTAAAGCTTATATACTTAATAGCCCGATGGATTATCTAATTTAGAAAACTAACAGTACGAATTGCTTTTCATATTCGAATTTCATTTCGAATTTCTTTTCTTCTTTTTCGTTTAGCTAGATTTCTAGATTACTTAGTTATTTAATAGTCCTACTCATACATTTTGCGCTATTGAGTCTGTACCTTTTGTGGTTTATTTTTACTTCGAAATTAGCAGTTCTATTAAAGTACCGATATACGTATAACAGTAACCAGCAGGAGAGCGTCAAACAAAAACTATAACAATGTAATGTTAATATGCGATAATGTACGAAATCACTATTTGTTTAAGCGTGCATGGACAGACGGACGGACAATTAATAAGAACAATGCGACGCACAATAGCACAACCTTTGTTTACTTCAGAAAACCATTAAAAATTATTGGCCGTACGAACAGAAACAAGTATTTTTTGATTCGGAATACTCGGAATCCGGCCCTGATTTGTTCTGCGTTATATTCAATGTCAATACATCGTTAATGGCAATCGTTTATTATGCATTGTTGTACGTAATTCAGGTACGAACTAAACATTTTTTTCGTAATATACCTACGTACATACATTTTTAACACGCTTTTATTAGGTCGACCTGTAACTAACTATGTAATAAAATCTAAGAATCTGAATTACATGCACTTTTAATTGTTGGATCATGATGAAAGTTGGCAATTATACGTCTGACAATACCATCACCATCGAGCTAGCCTGATGATAGAATTGAAAGCTGGCCGATGAAGCCCTGGACTGCCTACTAGTAAACATATCGAGTTTGGGCTCCTTACATTCGTCTTAAAATATTCGGTCCATTTCTCCTGATGACGAAGACATATGATTATTAGGGTGCCATTGAGCTGGTCTGATGATGGAATGGATGGACTGGAAAGTGTGTTTTTAGTTTTTTAAACTATTAGTTTATTTCACGAACTATCGACTTTTTAGATGTACATTTTGCGTCGATTCGTTAAAGTATGTATAAAAAATTATAATTTACTTATTTACACCTGAGTATTTGTTTACACCTGAGTATTTGTTTTTGCTTTTTATTATTGCTTATAACTTTTATATTATTGTTCGATTTCTTTTTTGGGATTAAACACATCTACTTATTACATAATTCACATCGTAAGAAATGCTTTTTTATTAGGACTTTACCTACCTGCATGCATACATTTATTCTGAACACAGGTGATTTACTATTTAAAAATTTGACCTACCGTTTTTATTACATCCCACCCCTTCGGTGTTCATCATGAACGTAATCGATCGAGAACCGTCTAAAAGTTTACAGCCAAGGGATGCGGAACAATTAGTTTGAGTTTTTGCTGCCTGCAACTAAAACATTTATAGTTCGATTTACTTAAACTCGTTGTGTCACCAGGCTACCCTTTACGTTTTTGAAAACGGCAAAAAATTAACGCTGTGCTTGTTAATTTTAAACCTTAATATACCGTTTTAAGGTATACCCGATTATTTTTCACTGAGATTAAAAGTTAAGATTGGAGTAACGTGTGTAAATGATTGACGTTTTACGGCGGTTTCGAACTAAAATTTATAGTTTCAACAATTCGCGGAACGGTTGTTTCCGTCGTTAAACCCTTCAGTTACTTTATAGAGCATTCTGTTAATTTTATCACAAATCGTGTGACAAACGTACATAATTTGATGCGGACCTATTGTTCGCGAGGACATGGGTGTTCAAGTTTTGGAACTATTTTGAACGAATCGAGACACTGAAAGTTGCAGGTGTCTTCATAATTTGTACGTATATCATTGTGCACTCAAGAAACTATGTGACATACTGGGACTTCATATTTCTGAATTTTATTTAGTTATTACATAAGATTTAATATTTTACAAAAGTCCTACGCTTTAACACGTTCATTTTTAGTTTTCACTGCGATAAAAGACACAGGTAGGAGGTTTATAGATTTGTTATTCATTAGAAAAAATCTATATTTTCATCATTAGCAGGAATAATCAAATCATTAAGGTTTGCCTCTATATAGAAACTAGAAACATACTGCCTTCGATATTGGTACCAAAGGCGGACCTCAACCAATCAACCTTAAGGACGTCGAAATCGTCGTCTATCAGATGTACGAGTACACGTCGTATTTGAAAGTACTTAACCATTAACTCTTATGTGGTGTTAGCGCGAAGCGTTCATTAAGCGTTGGTCAGATAAGAGAACCCGTGTCACTTATTCCAACGCACCCATCTCATCCCTCCGCTCAAGTGGTTTCAAGTAGCGCGACAGCCCGTAGTTCAAGCTGATCGCGACTACTCAAAATTCCACAGAAACGCGAAACACATGTCTCGTCTCTCATCATTACGTTATCTGTACACGTTAACGTCGACCGATAGTGCGCGGTTGCGCGTCGTTTTTTCAGAGTTGTTACTTTCAGCGTTGTAAGCGCTAGAAAGTTGCTACTTTGCTGTAAAGCTTTACAGTAAATTTTGTAAAATGTACTAGTACTAGTGCTAGTGTAGTCGATCTGAATATGTAATAGTGTCAAAAGATATCCACAATATATTAAAACTACCTCATGGACATAGTTCACTTTAAGAATTACCAGGGTAATGGCAGTTTACCAGCCCCTATTTTATCGGCAACACTAGGTGTGTTTCTGCCTTATAACAGCAGTATTCTTGCTTATGTGTTCTGGTTTGAAGAGTGTGGTTAGGGAGACATGCTTAATCGAGGCGTTTCAACTTAAACCTAAGTGGCAGTAACGTATTTGTGGTCGACCGAAGAAAGAACTTTAATCCTATCTTGGGTTGAAAACCGACGTCCATGGGCGGCATAACCACTTACCATCAGGTGGACTGCATGCTATTTGCTACCTCCCAGCTATAAAAAAAATAAAGGCTAGGCTCTATCACTGTCCTAAGAAGGGAACTCGTGTACGTATACTTCACAATTAGTCCCAAAGAGTCAGGTTGTTCAAGATGCGACCTACATGGTTATAGTAACATCAAATAGCACATATTCGTTATGACAATATTACTTGAACCCCCGGGCAAGTAAGCCGCTGATGTTGCTTAATCCCAACTACCCACTTCATAAGACGTGTAAGTGTGTGATAAAGCGCGAGAATGTTCACGAGAAAGGTGTTCGGTTTAAGTGCTAGAGGTTATTTCTAACACTTCACCACCAAGGGTTGGTTTTTGCCATTTCACGAGATGTAAACGCGATAAGTATGCGCGTAGTACATTTTGTTATCGCTTATATTCGCTGAGTGATAATGAACTGTTTTGTTTTGTTTTTTTCTTTACAAAAGTGTTTCCAGTGTGTCTAGAATTGCCTCTTTTAACGGAGTGCAAGAACAAGTTTTTCTTTACGGTAGTCATTATGATCATTATGATGCAGATGCTTCGGATTAAAAGTCGTCAAGAGCATTGGACATGTCTACTTGACAGCGGATGTCATAATAGATATTATAGTTCAAATAAATAGTTTTTTTTATAACGAGGCAAACGAGTAGTAGTTCTCTTGGTGCTAAATATTCATTGCCGCCCATGGTCTCCTAGAATCAATCTCAGGCAGATTTACAATAGGCAACTTATGCTTACTAAGCCCTAAACTATGCCCTAAATACTAAGTTAAGTGCCAAATAATAAAATCATATTTTCTAAATTAAAAACTCGGTATTATCTTTCGATTTTAATCCTGTTTTTCGAGATGCAGCAAATACAAATAATAAAATATTCTATATTTTGTACTATCACTGAATTAATCACGAAGTGGGTGTACCAGGGTAGCAGGAGTCGATAAGGGAGCCAGATGCGTGCCGTCCGCCCACCGATCATGTTACAGAGATTATTCGGTGACTGCAATGGAGACTGAATAATCATATTAATAAATGTTATGCTTGTTTTTTATAGGACTCGTGTAGATGGGGCAAGTTTTAGTAAGTAAAGAAGTAGGTTTCAATTGACGACGACGATGGTCAAGAAAATTATAAAATTTTAATAATGCTATGCTATGAAATTTTCTTTTGAATAAAAGTTTCTGGATCTTTCTGGATTCTTTCTATCCCTAAATAAGCTCCGAGACTATTTTACACACATGAGACAGGTCTTAAAAACTCAATGACGTTGTAGGCGATCGTGAACATCGTGATGATACTATAATGACACCTAAGCTTGACTGATTCTATGTCCAGTCCTTTTGAAGACAACGAAAGAAGATGATTTCAGCATGGGATATACATACCTTTGATCAACATATTATGTAAATATATTATCGTTAAAAAAACAAATTGAATAAGTAATTAAACTAAACGTAGTATGACGTGTTAATTATATAGCTGAACCAATTAATATGGAAGAGATAATTCTATAGAAGAATTCTAAAATGACAAATAGTTTCTTTTCCTGTGAAAGATTATAATTTTACGATTTATTAGTAAGTGGGATTTCCAAATCCATGTTTCGGTGAATTCCATTACTACCGAATGTCAAAATGTCTGTTTTCTATAGACACACATATAACCATAGAATGGATATTCAAGAAATTAGTGACTTAATAATTAATATAATATTTAAATATGTTTAAGGGTTTACTACTAGTTTTCGCACCTTTAGTTACGTCCTTGTAACATTTTTTTTTAATTTTCAAACATTTTCTCACAAAGAATATGTGAAAAGCAAAATGATAAAAAATACAGGTACAGGTAAAAAACCTGTATTTTTATCATTTAAGAAATCCATGTAAATTCTAAGTAAATCATCGAACTTAATTGCTATGTTGTTATTATGATGCATTTCTATCCGTACTTAAGACTTAAGGACTCCGTAGATAGACAGGAGCCTCTCAAATTACGATGTCACATGTGGCTTCAAATGGCTCATGTGTGTGTCATTTTGAATTCAGGTCTGTTTTTGTATTCCATTTGCGAACACTACTCAGTAGCAAAATCGTATTTTTATTTTATTTACCTAGTGTAAAAAGTAAATTGTAATAATTGGAATATTTTTAATAGTATCAACATTTATAATACTTAAAACATTTGGTACTATTTTGTAATTATCCTAAAATTAAGATAAAAAAAATTTAAATGCTTATTATACTACATAGAAATTGAAATTATTGATTAGGTACAACATTACTGTACCGTACAGAAACATGAAAGGGAACTTGAAAATAAATAAATATCGCCACAACGTGACATTGTTCATCAACACAATATGACAAAATGCATCCCATTTCGAATCAGCCTCAGTAAGAGATAATATCATCAACGGCGAGGCATTGTTGATTAATGCGTCCGTGAAAACACGAGGTTTGGACAGTTTGAAGTCATGCGTGTCATTCGCATTGTCCCGGGATGCCCCGCTAAGCAACAGTTAGAGAACTGTTCCTCCAATAATTACGTTGGTGACGATTTTCTTTGAGGCTTATTGAAATAGTCAAAACACGAAGGCACGCTTCAACCCTCGTGCCATTGTTTAATAACTTCACGCTGTATGCCGCATTAGTCAAAACTTCGGTCACCGTTTCCCAGAACACCATTCCGACATTCGTAACTTATCGGGTTTGTAACTAATTCGTAGCCCGTTATACAAATTCGTCGACGACGCCCTCTGTCGACAGTTATGCCAGTGTCTCCAAATTTATGAGAACCAATAAATATTTTGTAAGTAGACCATTTTATTGGAGCAGACTTCCTTGGTAGTCAATAACTGTTCTTACTTTCGACGACATAATTGTTTCTTTGTTTTGTATACAGTGGATGGGATATGTTTTTGTTTTATAGTTCAATAAAAAGTTTCGCTTTCAAAGGTCGCTCGCTTTTTGCTATAGTTATGTCTAAGTAGAAATGACTATGCTTTAAAATAAGTGAATTGCAGACAATACATAATAAGCTAAATAATAAATTTCAGCTACCAATAAGCTTTATACCCAAATTGTTTCCTAGTGAATTGTATATGAAAGTAATAATAAAGTAAACATTTATAGTGGTGTTATACTTGTCTCCGATTTTATACTGATTAAATAATAATGCTCTCCAGAACCCAGACAATAAACTTTATTTTAATATACTTTACTCTTGAATCAAACGTAAGTACCTAAGTCAATAATAACATTGAAAAATAACATCACCATAAAAATATATAAAAAACTGTAATAATAAAATGTATGAAACATAAAATCTATAAAGACTTTTATACGAAAAAGACAATGAATAAAGATATTTAATTAAGATGTTAAGTAAGAATACCTATTTTGAAAAATGTCACTCTGTAACGGCATTACAAAGTTTAAACCCTTTACGGAAACTATGATTTATTACACAAACAAAGCGCAGTTAAATCTAACATTACTTACATAACATTTGGTACAAAGATTGTTCTAGTTAATTCAAAATTAAATAGCCGTACCGAGAGATTTCTCAGTGAAAGTAAATGAAATGTAACTCTTTTGCTGGCACACAAGGAACATAATAAGCGTTGCGAATGAAGCATAATGCAAAGAGAATTTCACTTTTACATCCTAATTACCCTTTCTCCGGCTATCCTTTGAGGATAAAAGGATTTATGGCCGTCATTCGCGCAAAGGACACAATTGTCAAAGCAATTGTTCTTACAGCTTGTTCCAAATAAATGCAACTCTTTCTCTTTGATGCTGCTAGCGGTCCCTTTTAACCGTTGCTGTTGTGTAAACCGTTGGAACTAAACGGTTCTAACTACGGTAAGCAAAAGGGTAAACAAAACGCCTTTCAGATATTCATTCGCCAACAATTTATGGAAAATTCGTCCGAAGTCTTCCTTTAACTCTTCTATTTTGAAGTCAAATTTCTTTACCTGTACCGTTTCGACAATTCGCAGTTGGTATGACTCTGTGAATTTATTACATTTTGCGACTTTGCAAACAATTGTGCGATTTGTTGCAAACAACTATGTTTTATTTATTGATTTTTAGTGTCCGCGAACCTTCCAACAAACCCTTTGGCAATTTTGTTGTTTTTTTTTCCAAAAACCCGTTACTTACATAACGGAACGGAGAATTTTATCTCATTTTCGCCAGTTTTTTAACTTTGTTTTATGGTAAGGTTTATATGATGAGCAATTAGCGAAAGGATTGCGAAAAGGGTTGTTTTGTGAAAACACATTGTTCTGACTAAAGCTTTTTACGCAAAAAGTTATTTTTGACCATTACAAAAAAATTTGAATTATATAACTAAAATAAAATTAACAACGTTGTAACTGTAAATACTATGAATGCATGTGAAATTAACAAAGTTGTGAAATTGCCTTTTGAATACATTTTTCTAGAAGTAAAAAGAAATATGAGTGTGAAGCATTCTAAACTATGTAAGCAAATAAAACGATTATTATAGGTATGAAAGGCCTAAAAGCGTACGTTTGTATCTTTACATTATTTTTATATAAAGTTTTAGCACATACTACTCTCAGAATAAAAAAAACATACTAAATGTACATGCATTATTATGCATATTGCTTCAGCTAAAATACAAGATTCTGTTTTGTGTATCTTGAAAGTAGGTGAATTTCCAAAGATCTAAAGATAACGGAGATGCAGTAGTTTTCAAATAGAAAGCGATCACACCTAAATTGAATACATATTTAGATAACTGATCTCTTGCATTACATTATTTTGATCCGTTTTTTGTTAGAAAACCTCTTTTAGCAATATTATCACGGTAATGTTGTTGGTATTGGTAATAATGAAATACATCTAAAAGTGGTGAAATGTGTACCTGATTCACATCTTTCTCATCTACTTCTTATCTAAATTAAAGGTTTATATTCAAAATAAATAAATATTAAGTGTAGATAAAAGAGCCGCGAATAGACCGATTAATTTTAAAGTTTGTAAATATTGACAATAGATTTTATTTTAGTAATAGTAGTGGAGATGAAATGGCCCACAATAATAAACATTAAAATTTCTTTCAAGAGAAATTTGCGAAGTACTGTTGCAAATTATTTCGAACAGCAATAAAGTTTACAGTTGCCTATGTAACAATAGATCAATATAGTTCAAGGTGCTTTCTTTGACACAAAGTGCCGTAAGAACGGGAACATTCTGTCGGTACTTTCAAAGCAATAAAATGGAGTAACGGAAAGAAAGTAGCCGGTTATAAAAGTATTGAAATGTTGCACCATAAAGCTCCTTCCTATTGCCCCAGTGAACCGTTTCTAACTGTATCCTTGCACCCGTGCATATAAAATATCGACCAAATGTCCGACGAGTAAATAGGTTAACTTCCTGGTCCTAGAAATTGTACTAAGATGATAATATTGAATGAAATAGAACTAGAGCTGTAGCTTTTATTTTAAGAATTCGCCTAGAGGCGAAGATTAATATGCATATTATATCTGTAAATAAGTTGTTCTTAGTACTTATTTATTGGTTCTAGAAGGAAATATTACTAGGATGATGATAGTTGCGAAGTTCAATATGCCTTGTCTGTAAATAAGCTAGTATAGATCTTTTAGTCAAAAAATGCACGCCCCTCCAGTCTTTACCCACACGTGCAACTTTTTATAAACCATTTATATCTTTATAAGAAGTACAAAACCATACAGCCTCCACATACTAGTAAAGAGTTGTAATAAATAAACGCTTTTTTTAGTAATATTAAAGTAATTTTGTTTAGCGGAGGGGCGTGCATTTTTATACTGGAAGATCTTACATACTTCTTGGTGATCTATACTTACTCCTAGAAAAAAAAATACTAGTTTGATAACAATAAG
>DWNJ01001063.1:0-12872 GCA_018250275.1 Udranomia eurus
ACAATTACAGACATGAATTTGCTGTACTCGTATATGGGAACTTATATATTTTGTATAATTTTTATTTTGCCAGTATGTTTTGCCCTACTTAATCAAATATTATTTTCACAGTATCTGGCTGATATCGAAGATCATTTAAATATCACCATCCAGCAAGTGGAACCCGATATGAAAGTTCCTAGCAACGAGTTTGATGGTAAAGTCGTTTATGGACAGAAGAGGACCCAAGTAGGCAGTGGATACCAGGTATAAACTAAGATTTCATATAATTATAATACTTTTATCATATGTGACAAAATATTTAACTTCTTATAAAATATAAAACATTTTATAAGTTTATTTACAGACTATTTTTATATACCATTTGTAAAAAAAATGACTTTAGACCAATGACCACTAACTCTATCTGTCTACTGTAAAGCAATTAACTAATTAACCCATTTTAATCTTATAAAGAGAACCGCTTTACAGCAATGAATCACTAATGTGGCAAAGATCATTCGTTTCATAAAGGATTTCTAAATATTTTAGTTTATTTATTTAATTACTAAGTGCTATAATAGAAAGTAGCTAGTTAATACATTCTAATTTTCAAAGGACTACCTTGGTTGTTTAAAAGTCAACAGTTCATTTAGTAGACGTTTTATTTCTTGCAGGACCATGTCTCCCAGATGGCGCCAGTGGTACGATCTCTCCAGGATCTAGAGTCACAGGCGCAACTCTACTATCTCAGGCATCATCACAATATAGCAGTGGCTTAAACTTAAAACCTAGTTATACCAAATGAATACTATCACGGAGAGGAACGATGTATTTAATGCTATTAAATTTTTTCATAAATGGAATCTTATGTGTTGTCGATATAACATTATTTAATTCGAATATGGGCATTCGTTTCTTTGGATCAGAAGAGAAGTGAAGAGTGGCGAATTGTATTCTCAAGGACACTCTTTTGTCCAGTTTCCAAAAGATTCAACCGAGTCTAGCTCTCAATTGGTCACGGGATCTCCACATTATTACTATTAAAATAATTTCATAGTCGTGAAAAAAGGATTAAATCTCAGCTGCCAATTTCATTTAGAATAAATAACTACAACAAATTAAAGAGTATTTTATTTACATTGCGTTCTATCTGCTATAGTTAATCTGTAACCATTTCTTTTAATAACATTGGAGTATCAAGCATACAGTCCACTGACGGTAAGCGGTCACTGCCACCCATGAACATCTGTAATGAACCCAAGTTATGATAAAAGTTCTTTCTGAGGTCGACCTCAGATGAGTTTCTACCCCTGAGGACTAACTTGGAACGGTTAAGCGTGTCTTCCTTTCCACACCCTTCAAACCAGAACACAGCAGCAAGAACAGTCGTTATAAGTCAGAAATAGGCGTGATGCTGGTGCCTCCGGAGACGAACCGCAAAAGGGTCCACCTTAATCGCTGAATTTAGTCTAGGTACACATTAGGTACTATGTTTTTTCATTTCTAATATTAGATAATATATTAAGATTATTATATGTGAAATAAATAATTTATTTCATTCGGTATCATAACACTTAAAATACAACACAATACGACTGAATAATGTTTTATTCTTCTAGTGCAATAGTTTTATGTAAATCGCAGTTTATAACACTCATAAGCATTAGTGGTTATAATTGTGCATAGTTTTTTCGTGCATAAACATATCATTTGGTGTCTACACAAATCGTTTATTGATACACAAACATACAGCATATAGGTAAGTTGATTAGAAACTAATAGAAGATAAAACGATATATCAAGACCCTTTGATTTATGACTGTTTATAATTCAAATTCATTGTAAAGTTAATTCATATACTGTACTGAAAACAAAAAGAATTTCATGATTATTTAACCGATATGTAAAATGAAAAAATAAAACGAAAATTTATTCAATATGTTTATTTCACTCATTTCTCCAATTACAACTAATTACAATTATTATATTAGGGCAGTGCATGGCGGCACGTACTTTCATAATAAATTATTAAGTCTCATAAAAACGCTACTAAAAATATAGCCATTGTCACTGTTACAGAACACCGTTTGAAAGCTACAATTTCCTTATTCAATATAATAACAATCACTTGTTGGCAGGGCCGGATTAACCATATAGGAAGAGTAGCAAATAGCTAATGCTGCGGGCCCCGTTTTCTGATCGTAAAAAACATATCGGGACGACACCAAAAACATGGTCAAAAAATGTATGAGTCTGTGCGCCACAGTGTACAGAGATGAAACTTATTTAAAAGTACGGCACAGTAAAGTACAGCATGTTTATAAAATGTGTTGTGTTCATTTTTCCCCCTATTTTTGTTTTTAAAACACGTTTTAGTGTGACAATGTTTTTTGAAATTCTTGATTGATATTCGTATTCTATTACATAACATACAAATGAAGGAAATTAATTAGTCTTAAATATTGAACTTTTATCATATGCTGCGACGAAAGATTTCGTTTCTTTTTTATAAAAAAAAAAGAATTTCGCAATCCGTGTACATTCTGGGGTAAAAATCGGCCATGTTCTTTGATGTGCCCTTTTTTTGTCATCGTTGTACTATGTAAGCGACCAACTAATTTGCTTCAGGCCCCAAACTGCTCTTATCCGGCCCAGCTTGTTGGGGATAACTGAATTATTTGAACTTTTTGTATAAAAATAGTATATTTTTGGCGTTCAAAAATAGTATACATATAAATAGAAATAATTAAAAGCAAACACAAATCATAACTCTAACTTGCATTTTGTAAATGGTAAGAGAGTCACAGGGACTTTATTACTCCAGTACAATTCTATGATTTGTATTATTTTTTCATCAAGAGAATATATCTGAACTGTGTCCCTTACCATACAACAATGGAATTTTAATCGATGAGAAGTTATATGGACAACCTTTCTCTATATCGAATGAATTAATTGCATATCATTTCAATCGATTTCAATAAATTATTGCTCAAATTCATATATTAAGGCATATTTAAATATTTGTCTTTGGCTCAACAGCTCGAAATGACCGTAGCATTTTTGCCTTTTTGCGAAATTCATACGTATTAATAAAAAAAAATCAATTACATCAGCATCGCTTACAGATGAGCGAATTAAACGTGGGAATTGAAAAATTGAAATACTTAATGATTTATACAACATAACCACAATATGATCATATTCGATAACACATTTAATAACTTAAAATTGATTTATTCTATTCGCCGGTATAACCCTTACGAAAACAATCGCATACCCCCACAATGATTTTCTGTTTTCATGTCCTTAATTATCCTGTCATAAAGTGAACGTTTCTTTTGTGGCAATGATTTTAATTTGCGAGAAATTATCTTCACAAATATCATAAATCTTTTGCACGACTCGAAGAGGTTTACGGTCGACTGATTTATAAATTGGTTTCTCGCTTCAATTGCCATTTTCTTATAATACGTTGTTATAATAAGCAAAACACATGAAAATCGTCCAAGTTGACGTGTGTTGGGAAGCGACACCAATCCCAATATCTGTGTGGAATATATTCCGGGATATTTTCGTAATGTCATAGGTCTTTACGTTTTCACGCATTTAGGGCTCAATATAGCTTGAACACACCGTTAGTATTAAAAAATTAGCCTATGGGGCAGAAACGTCGTGGAGTTAGGAATTTACACAAGGCGTTAGTAAGTTAATAATTACAGAGGAATAGGAACTACTAAAGCAATACTTTATAAAGCTAATAAATGTTGCTGGACATTTTATTAACGGTTCTCACGTCAAATTTGATGGTGATGGACTTATAATATCCGTTAATATCCATTTAGCACTCTAATGAAAACATTTACTATGACTTATAAACAAAATTAAAAATACAATCAAGATATAAAAAAATCTTTTCCATTCCAGTTGCTATTTACCCATTCCTTATTGAAATCGTTGGAAACGCGAGCCTTAAAATTCCGCTTGTAACAGTCATCGTATGAATTTGATATAACATGTAATCTTTGCATAGACGAGTAAATCGTGACAGCCTATTATCACCAATTAATAACTATCCAGCAACATTTTATGCTTAGCATAAAAGAGTTAAAAAGTGCACAGTCGGCTCAACAACATCCCTATTTAAATTCAAGCTCAGCCAGCTGTTAAAACGTCACAAAGGGAAAAGGTTAGTTCTATTAATTTTAAAATTATTTTGGCCATACTAATAACATTAGAAAAGTTTAATAATAATAAAAGAGGTTTAACAACTGGCGAAGCTCACTTCACTTATCACATAACAATTTCTAATACAAATTTGTCAATAATTTATATATAATATGTATTATTTTATTATTATATTTATTTCATTCGGTGATTATGGCTACACCACTAATCGTGTTCGTTATATCTTATCCAATTTTATTTTATGCTAACATTCTAACGATACGTATAAAAATGTAATAAGTATTAAAAATTACCTAGCACTCGTAATATATTTGTACAATCTCAGACCGTAAGGACTAATTTTAGAATCTCGAAGCGTATTGTTGCTTTGGCATATCATGTCAATGAGCGATGGTACACTTCGGTTACGATTACTCAATGAATTTAATAGACAATTAAAAGTTTAAAGCCATCGATATGCTGCAAATATTGTACCCAAATTAGTTATAGCTCACCAAAACGCCGAGAATATCTAAAAAGGCCTATATGTATCCAACTCCCAATATCCTTTAATTATATCAATAACAGTTCTACCTAATGTATGAAAAACTTGTCTAAATACGCTGAAATGGAACAGTCATATAATAAATAACAATGTAATAAAGTAATTCATGTTGTATAATAAATGTTATATATATATATAATATTTTTAGATACATTGGCTAAGGAGTTACAAATTGTTACTATTTTCGTAGCGTTGCCTTTTCGTATTTCTTATATTTAAAAAAACAAGAAAACTTCTTAATCCATTCTAGGTTCTAATCAACTATTAGACGAAAGCGCGTGTCTATCGCAGATAGTTTCTCATTAGACTCAATAAACGACGTCAATTGTTCTTTATACGCGTTCTTGTTCTTCACATATTTGCTAATCATTTTCCCGACTGTCTGAGATCGTTTCCTCGCATTATCTAACAAATTTAATTATATTATTCATCGGAAAATGGGATGCAGCCTCTATCACACGTTCGCTTATAATTTTTCCCAAACAATACTCGCAAGTGGACTTTCAAATACTTATAATTATTATGAGAAATGCAAGGGAGTCTACAATGAGGATAACATTGATATTTTGTTAAAAAAAGTTCATTCAACTTATGTAAAATTATCTATTCAAAATGTGTTTACTTATTCCTTCAAAAATAATAATTTGTAATAATAAATATGTGTATAACTCGTCGTAACATCAAAATTACGTTTTCCACATTTTTGTGTTTGAAAATTAAATGAAATGTAAATAGATTGAAACTATTATTAATATAACATTTTGCTCGTTGCATATAAATTATATGACATATTTATACAAATTATGATAATTGAAAATCATGGTCATAAAGAAAAAAATAAGGTTCTCAATGATACTTATAACTTCGATGATTGTGTCCGAAATGGGTGTGATTTCGGTGGGTAAATAGTCCAATCAATTCAATCTTTTAATATGACACGGTGTAAGTAAAAAAAGACATTCATAATTATCCAAAACCACATACATATAAATACGAAATGAGCAAATTTTACAACCACGCGTCTTGAACTTAATACTTAAAATAACACAAGTAATGTTAACTAATGATAAATACGATAAACTATTCGAGTTTGTGTTGTGAACATAAGTTTATTGAGATAATAAATATTACACTATATATGAGACGTGCTATTCAAACATGTATTCCGTAAGCATAAGCTTATTTTTTAATCACCGTCTCGGATGTAGGAAGAAATTCAATTTAATTTAAATTAATAAAGAATTAACATGTCTAAACATTCGGCCATGTTCACTAGATTACTTCTATCGAAGGACAATGATACTGAGGCATTGAGTGTCAAGGCTTAACTTACGAGTTCACACGGGCTCAAAATCCGTGATAATTGAACTATTTATAATTATTAAGGCATTCAGGTGAAATAATGAAAACACGAGTGCCAACGATAACTAGAATTATTGCAATCTAAACATGATTAAGGATGAGCACATAACATCTGCACTGTAATTGAACATATCTTTGTAATCTGTTTTGTATGATCGCTCACTACACTCATCGCATCTACTAATTTAATCTATCATTTTTAACATATAATTTTGTCGCACTAATGGCGTACTGTCGCATTCTTCGCACACCATAGTAATGCGATTCTTGCGCTCCCTTCCCCTATCAAATAGGGTAGACTTAGCATTATGATATAAACGAGGATACTAAGCAGCGATAAAACTGGACTGGCTGTAAGCAATATCTGAATTTTAGACATCACTATGATATAGTTATTATCAATCACATCCCTATTATGCTATACACACTTCAAATGAATTGTTTTACACATTTTATTCCTCAAAAGATAATCAACATGACATTCAATACACTCAAGAAATATTTGATATTTGTCATTAATATTGCAGTTTTATCTCTAGTTACAAACGATTTGTGTGTGCATTGAACTTATTTAAATGCTCTTACAAGATGATTTGTGGGTATTTTACGATGAATTACAATTATATGAATCTAAATATTAACGTTTGATATATGTGGAACATGAATGAATTACTACGATTGGTCACTAACTTCAATATAATATATTTGTACATGTCTTCAGATTTTTTGCTTTGATACAAAGTTGTCATTTATAACATTTATTACCTGACAATACTTTAATTTTTCTATGCAAGTCATTGTATTGCATTGTGCAATTTGACTCGTTACATCTATCATTATTCAATAACTCTTATAATATTCATTCTCTCAAACAGTAGTTGGCGTTAATGTAATCAAATACTGATGTTACAAGAAATACTATTAAAATCGAGCTGAGGTGAGACAACTCTCGCTTTCGTATACCCAAATCGCTGATAAAAACGGGCATAAACCAAACTAAATATGTTGATCTACATTACGTCGTTACTGTTTCGTTATGTTACAAAATTTTGATCATTGTACACACCTGGACATTTCAAAATCTGGCCTAAATACACCCTTACCTCCTGCCAAACAACCAACATTCGCATAGAATTGGAACAAACTTGTCTACTAACCTATGTTTACTCAAAACGCACCTTAGACGCGATCGACATAAGGCGAACGTCCTCATGGTACGGCGTAAGGCAGCTTCCACCCGTCAACAAAGACATCAACATCAATACTGTTCACAATATCTGTTCACCCTGATCTGTCATACAAAACACTCGCGTTAGGCCACTTGTCTCACTACTCAACAATATAGGTCCAATCACAAACAAAACGTTTAAACAACAAACTTCTTAACTTCCTAGTAACTAAATTAATAAATAATTCTTAGTTGTCAACTTGAGATTGCCGGGTTGCACCTGAAAACAAATGAAATAAGTTAAGAAACAAACAAGGAATATGTTAAAAGTAGTTCTCTCTTCCCAACTACAAGCGAGCTGCTTCTAATAAGTATTTTTGCATCAAGTAGAACATCATCATATTTCATTAAGTGTTTATATTTCAAAGACAGGAAATATGACTGTAAATATAAGCAGATTACGTAGATTAATAATCAACAAATCTTTTACCACCGTTATTCGATGTCTACCTATTTTTGCCTTATAACAGCAGTATTCTTGCAACAGTGTTCTGGTTTTAACGGTATGGTCAAGGAGGCATACTTAAGCGAGGCGTTCCAACTTAGTCCTCAGGAGTAGCAACGCAATTGTGGTTGACCTAAAACTTCGACTTGACTTCGATCCTGTCTTGGGTTGGTTACAGATGTCCATGGGCAACAGTAACCACTTACCATAAGGCGGACTGCACGTACGTATGCTACCTCTCAGGCATAAAAAAAAATGTAAGGACTAAGGTACTGACCCAGGTCAAAGCGCGAGCCAGGGATGGTGACGCAGCGACTCCTTGGAGCGGTCCCCGTAGTCGTAAGTAATCTCGTCACCGGGCGCGATATCGTGCGCCGCGAGCAGCACGAGCCGCGGCCCGTCCACCCACACGGCCTTCGTGGACAGGTTGCCGTTGCGAGAGTGGTTCACCAGCCGCCCCAGACGACCCGACTCCGCTGTCGCGTCGATGCTGTGAGAGAGAAATGGAATTGATACGAGTCATATATGTTAAAACCCCATTATGTCCCATTGCTGAGCACGGGTCTCTTCCCACAACTGGGTAAGGCCTGAAGCATACATACTTCGCACTGCTCTAATGCGTCGTGCCGGAAATACTGGTTAGATTAGGTTTGCTAGGTTGTCTAGAAGATATCTTGTCTCATTTTATGTTGATATTTTGGATTGAGTATATTAATATTATTTTATTGAGTATTTTAGGTTTAAGCGTCATTAATCCATTCAGACCCCATGCGGTGGAATTAGGGATATACTGTATATGTACTGTATATACTTTATATTGATAGTACATGATACAAGTGAAATAATTAATGCTAGTAAAATATAATGTTGTAAATATATTCATAAAAAAAAATCAGTTTAAAATTTTGCTTACGATTCGATACCGGATCTGCTGGATCTACACCAGGCATCACATCTCAAGCAAATAAAAATAAAACAAGTATCAATTCACCAATACTGCTGGTCCTGGAGTCTGAAGTAATACATGTAGCAGCCCGCGGTGGGGTCCTGCGCGTAGTTGTATTCCCGCTCGCGAGCCTCCGCCACCCCGACCAGCTCACCCGCGTATTCAACCACGAACTGACCTCGCCCGAAGTGCCGAGTGGCGATCACGCCTCGGCCTTTGCCGTCGAAGTATGCCACCTGGCGAAAAAAATGCTTTTATAATGTGCGCTAAACAGATTTTGAAGATGGTAGAACCTTTTACGGTCCTGATCTGGATGCACCACCGCCACGCCTATTTATGCCTTGTCATAGCAGTGTTTTAGTTTTAAAGGTTGTGGTAAGGGAAACATACTCAATTGAGACGTTCCAACTTAGTCCTCAGGGGTAGCAACGTATTTGTAATCGTGCTAAGACACTTCAATGCTATCTCAGGTTTATTACAAATGTACATTGGTGGCAGTGACCATTTACCATCAAAAAGCAATAAGACGAATGCTTTTATAGTAAAAAGTTAGTTTTGTAATGTGTACTTTACATATCTGTGTGTCAAAAATGATGCTATCATAATATTTCTTACTCCTTAGTTGACCCTATCAATGGTCTTCATACCATTGCCAACACATTTTATTTCTTCTACTGACATTTGCAATATGATATTTATTTAAAAAATTAATACAAAGTGTTAAATTGTCATCTTCTATCTATGTTATGTGTAATGCAATGTGCCTGGATGTAGAGATAGTCCATGAAATATTACGCCAGATGTCATGTAGTATCGTGAAACCTTGGAGTAGGCTTATCTAGTGCACTTGTGCTCGTAAAGTAGATAGGAAGGAAGCAATTAACGTTATCAGTTATTACATAATTGTACCAATCAATCTGAGTTATCAACACTACAATGTCCTCAATAAGTGTAGATATTAATAGCATTTTTATACATAATATGTGTTTATGATTGAGTAAATTATGATGACGTTAACATGTTAGCTGTTAAATGTTTTTTGTCCTGGTTAAAATGCAGATTATAATGAGAACCACGTGGTAATTAAGCACTCAATAAATAATGATATATTTTTGGCAAGATTGGTAGCAAATATAATGACCCTTTAATCATTAATTATTCCATATTCCTTGTCCATATGATACAAATTTAAATAAAGATAAAGTAACTTTACACTTGCCTTATTGCAGAGGATACATAAAAATTTAAAACTAGCAATATTTACCTGTAGACCGTCTTCCCTTTGTTCCCTCACAGCTTTCTCCAAATCCCTCATCTTCTCTGCCATGACGCATTTCGAAGTTTTCCTCACACTACGCCTGACTGGGAAGTATTCCGTGAGCTTATGACTTATGTTGCCGTTCACTTTAGATTCTACTTTGGCAGTCTTATCAATTGGTGGGGGAGAGGGTGGTTGTTCAGCTTTGGGACTCTTCAGTTCTTCTTTGAAATACTCTGTGAGCTTGTGACTCTCAGCAGCACGAGCGGCAGCTCTTGCAGCCCTCGACTTGATGTTATTCCCATTCGTCATGTTTATTATGCTACCGTTACTAGTTTTCAACGGCTTGGATTTCTGTTCAATCTTCTTTAGGGGCGGCTCCACTGCAAAATCTTCATTTTCAGTCTTTACTGGTGATGCTGCTATAATTCTTTAAAATGATAAAATATTTTAGTAACCTCGTTACTTTAAACATTATGTTTTAACTAATTTAAGAATTCTATGAATGATTAATCATTCATACATAAATTAGACATCATTATCATTAGACATTATTAGTAGAATTAATTCAAGTGAATTTACTCTACAGGCAGTACATTAATCTAATTAGATTTGTAAAATAAATTAAGTTTTGAAGAAATCGTACTTAATTATTTAGTGATATAAACAACCTAATGCATGTAACATTGAGAGCTTATTTTCATTCATCTTTATCTTCAACTTCCAGTTATTGGAGTAATAATACCGAAGTTAGAACACAGTTCATTGCAAATCTCTCTGAAGCAATTTTTGTGTTTTAGGCTAGGTACACAGATATAATTACAAGGTAAACATCAAAGATGACAGGAGTGGCAATGCTACTTGGCATGTATAACTATTCATTTTCAACTAACAGACTGGCAAACTTCATTCTGCCTTTCCGTCAATGAATATTATCGATGGCATATAATTTTAAATCTATAATATCTTCTAAAGTATTTATTTGATTCACACAGTGTAAAGGACAATTTTGATCTATATTAAATGGTGAAGCAAATGAACGAATTTATTTAGATATGGATAAGATTAATACTGAACAGAAAAACAGCCTTAAAAATATAACATAATAGTTTTAATTGCAATTTTGAACATAAAAGTAGTTATTGTGAGTTAACCAACCATAAGAGATGAAGACAAGCTATCGTGGACTTTTTTGTTGTCCACAATAGTAGTTTCTTTGTTATTGCTGTTGCATTTGGGACCTTTGTTTTATAATATGTTTAGATATAGATAGATAGATAGATAAGGAATAAAAAAAATGTCCAGATTCAAAATGAATAATTATTCATGCACTGCCATAAGCACTACCATATATTAGTAATTTGAATATCAATTTGTCAAAACCAAATCTTGTTTGAAAATTGATACCCCATGTTCAACAATAAGTACTCTTTGTATGATACTTATTTGTTTATCAAAAGTGTAGATTAATCACCTGCGTTTCCTGTAGTTGCGAGTAGGTCTGACAGCCTTCTCTTCACACAGCTCAATTCGATGTGGAGTCTTCACACCCTCCTGGCCTGACATCAAATTGTTTACTGCAAATACCAATTTTGTCTTATAGTAAATGATTGTTTTCTGTTGCATGTTAGTCTACACTCAAAAGGAACGACATGAACACATGCCATGGTTTTTTTTAATGTAAATTTGTTAAACCATTCTATTTAGTTTAGCACGGTAATAATGTATTAAGTTAATACTTAAAATATTTCATCTTGATTTAGAGAGGTTTGGTATTTACCATACCAGACCATAGAAGGTGTTATATATATTTAAAATGTATCTCAGCACTTAACATACATTTAGACTAACATGTTTCACTTTTGCACTTATACATATAAAAACATTCTGACCTTTAGTTTAGTTAGAGAAAATGAAATATGTTTGTACTGTACAGTTTATCAGTACTTTTGGTCTTATTTCACCCACTATTGAGTAGATACACACATGGGTAATGAATCGGATCTTAAAGGTTATGGCTATCATTATTTCTAAATACATGTAGAGGTGAAATCATACTTTAACAATAATAACGACCCAAGTTTATTTTTAATATGATTAAATTTTTTTTACACATTACAACCTTAAAATATACTACAAGTAAAATTGCATAATTTACAAACAGATCTAGAGCTCTTGTAACCAATACTTAAATATATATACCTACGAGACATTTCGAGTAACGGACTAGTTTCACTGAAGCTAAAATAAATGCGAAAGCAAATTCACATCAGAAATGATTTAATCCTATGAAAATTTAGATAAACTTATTAGAGTTATGATAAAGCGTTGAATTTAAATGAAGACAAATAATTGTTAAAACAGAATTACAGTCACAAATAAATTGGGTGCATAAAGCAAAATAGAGGGTATCTCCGGCAAACAAAGAAGTTATAATTTTACCATGTTAAGCGTTTAGCGTCACTTTATTTATGTTAATAGACTATACTAACCTCGCACCATTTCCACTTGAACTTGAAAATTACCATTAAATAACTATATAACACCATTTAACAAACAATTTACCTAAACTGACACGGTATTACCTATACCAACACTATTACGAATGTTTTGTAATAGACCTTGTCAATTTGTCATCATATAAAAGTACAGAAAACACGCCAAGAATGTTAAAAATCATGTGATTTATATAAATGTTGTCATGATTTAAACATTCTTTAATAATTATTTATAACACTTCTATCAAGAATTTTACATTACTCACACACTACTAGAGATAAAAATCGGCTATAGCATTGCTTTCTAAAATGTCAAAATTGATACTTCTTGCTTAGAAAATGGACGCTATTCAACTCAATTCAATTTCAATTTGAGTTGAGCATTATTTTTCCTTCAGATAATGATAAGTTCCATTTTACG
>DWNJ01001064.1:0-12869 GCA_018250275.1 Udranomia eurus
AGTTCATTCCACAATCTGCATGTGCGCGGGAGGAAGGACCGCGAAAACCGGACAGTAGAAGACCGCCATGGATCGAGATGATGTGGATGAAACTTCATTCTTCGGCGAGTGGTGCGTTGATGGAATGGTGATATCGACATCAGGCCAAACAGTTGTACTTGTATATTGTCACCTCAACGACATTTCACATTTTTAACATAGTATTTTTATATTATACTGGCTCGGCGAAATTCGTACCGCCCCGTCCCCGTCACACAAGTTTTTTATTTATGAACAGAATTTTATTAAATGTAAGTAAACACTAAATATTAAGTGAAGCTTACATAATACATCAGTGAAAGCCGCATTCAATCGGATCGGAATCCGATCAACCGTTTCTGAAAATAGCGTGCACAAACGTACAGACAAACAGGCAAGCCGAGAAACAGACAAAAAATTGGATACTAATATATATTTGGGTGCGAGTGACTTACCATCATATAGCATTATGAGCTTATGCCATATATAGCAAAATTATTTACTAAGTAAATAAATAACAACGTTTAGTTAATAAACAATGATTTATGTCGCATGCCTTCAAGAAAGGAATAAGGATATAAGAAGCGGATGTTATACCCGACACTCTGAGACACGTGTTTCCTGTACCGTTGTTGTTTCGGACCGCGACATTTACTCGATTACGTAAGTCTAAGCCCGATACAATACGTAATTACCAGATACAGACGCAAAACCTTTATGTACTATGCAAAATATATCATCCACTTGTCTTAAGATTTACATTTATTATTGGAATGTTTTTCGTTGTGTAATATTTTCGCGTAATTCTTAATTTACTAAATTACGTAAATGTAAGCTTGATACAATGCCGCGTAATTAACAGATTTATGTAAAACGTTATATACGTAAAAGGTATCTGGTGTAACTTTATTATTTTGTACTTTGAAGTCATTTAGTGCACTGATTTTCTAGATAAAATAAGTCTATGCCTTATACAATGCCACGTAATTACCAGATACATTATTGATTGTCTTTTATGATTTAGAACCTGAAAATGTAGTGCAGCGAGAGCAAACCATGAGGGCATTAATACAAAGCCATGTTATTATCAAATACATATGCAAAACTGTTGACGTTTACAATGTGTATGTATGGTATTACTGGATTGTCTTATATAGTAACTACACATTTAGTGTCTGGATAGAGAATTGGTTACAGTGTAGCTGTTGGGTTAAGTTCGAATTCCCGCGTCCAAATTTGATCATCGAATTCATGAATGAGCTAATTATTAACTTATTATGCCATTTAGAACTACAACTATTTATTACAGACAAACAGATAAAAAATCGAAAAAAAAATTTGGGTTCTATTCTTTAATAAAGACTACAAGTACCCTACCCTACAACTGGTTTTCTCTAGATAGCTTCCATGTAAAGAGGGCAATCACTTTAGATTTATTGTATGTAGGTACCTATATATATAGTTCTACTTTGTCAGTCAAACAATATTGATGGTTGATGGACCATCAGACAAGTAGACAGACAAACAAACAGCGTAGACTAGCTCCTTTAGATTTCATCTCCGAATCCATAAAAATAATTGTACTAGAATAGAAATAAAACTCGTTGAATTTGCGAAAACCAACGACGCTCGCACTCCCGCCACGTGATCGAATTTCACCTTTCCTTTCATGTGATTAGACCGCGGTAAGTTCAACCCACGCTGTTTATTCTCGTTTAGGAAGATATTAATGTTTTATTCTACTTTATGTAGGCTTCGCGTGTCTGCTAACGGAAGCAACGTTATTAGGAGCACACAATAAATTACGTGGCTGCGTATTAAAAAGCGTGTAACAAAGCAAATACGTGCAATGAATAATTGTTATAATTAATCTACTAGTTTCAAAATGTTCAGAAATTACTAACTAGTTTTAATTTGCTTTAGTAATTATTGCTGCCGTTGCGATTAGGTTATGAATCTACAGGAATGTGTTATTTAAATATAAACGCTCGGTTTATTCGACATTACTGCAAATTACCTTGCAAGTGGACCACACAATCTTCTTGCAAGTAACTGAAAAGACGACGAGAAACCATAATAATGGTTTAATGCATTGTTGGATTATCAAATTAATAAATTAGACACTATTGATTAACTTGAAGAAGGTGTGCTCTAAACACTCTTTTGAAAAAGCTCTCATTTTGACAGAGAGATATAATGAGATATCTAACCTATTAGAATTAGACGCTGGGTGAGATGATATCTAGCAAATCCGTCCTACGGCAGGGACTATCGGAGATTAATGATTACGGTACTCAACCATTGCTAGATCAAAGATCGGTTCTATTGATACCCAAGCGTTAAACGAAAACCAGTAACTCAATATAAACATGGATTTTTGTGTTCAATTACTTACAAATATTACAATAAGTATTATAATACTTGTAAGTAGTTTATACCTATGTGAATAAAACAATATAATAAGACAAATGATCAAAAGTCCTCTGGCCCAGACTCATATTAAGTGAATCCGTATGATTTCTGTCTATGATCTGTCCTTTGATTTAAATAGTATAACATGTTGCATCAATATCGATGATAAATTAATTTAATTCACTCGGAATAGTTTAAAACGCCAGATTTAATAGTGTGTATCATATTGAACTTGAATATGTTTTTCGGGCACCTAACGCAGTCAAATCACAAAAAAATCCACCGATATGGACAATACCTGCCTTATGTTCTCACCTCATGTGCATTCACTATTATGCCGTATACAAGTATGATATGTATATCAATCTATAACAGCGTGTACTTTTGAATGATACGTTACTTTAAAATAACCAAATCGGACAGTATCCCAAAAATCGATGTAAACAAAAACTGGGTCAAACATTACCCGCGAACCGGCACGTCACGTGATGGACTCAAAGCAAGGAGCCCCCAAGAAATCGATACTTAGGTATCAAGTAATGCCCTCGCTCACGTGTACCTTCCGACGAATGACTTGCCTACATTCTACGACAGTGTTCTTCAAAGTGAGCCTCAATTTAGGGCACGATCACCTAACAATGATTGTATGTTCATACTACTAATCAGACATTTATTTTAAACTATTTCTTACTCTTTATATGTCTGAAATGTTCCACGTTTCGTGGTTCGATTCCGACACCCTCGGCACATCTGTTTCTGTGGTATAACAGCAGTGTTCTTGCTGCTGTGTTCTTGTTTGATGGGTGTAGTCGGAGAGACACACTTCGCCGAGGCGTTCCAACTTAGTCCTGTATGATAGCAACGCAACTGTGGTTGACGTAAGAAAGAACTTCGATCCTGTCTCACCCCTTACCATCAGGTGGACTGCATACTCGTCATATCACAAGCTTATATAAAATTATTTTTTAATCAATATAGATCTCAACAGAACGAATTAATGATTAGAAATATGAACTTGAAAAGACTAACAAAGTTTTATTAAGGTGTAAGGGGTTCGAAGTTTTGCGATCGCCGGAAATATTCAAAAAGATTGAAAGACACTGGTCTACGGCAAAGGTAAGAAATATTTTGCGGCAACACTCGCAAACTCGAAATAGACGCTGAATTCTTAATTCGGATGTGAGAACATGTTTGCCGAGAGTGATATTTGAGGTGCGCCAGAATTTGTGAAAAAGTTTTTATTTTGTTTTCCTTTCTACTTAGTGCTGACTTTGAAATTAATCGAAACCAACGTAGAAACACTAAAAATATCTAAATCATTCCATCAATTTAGCGTGTAAATTACTAAGTTAGTATTTCCGTTACTTAATGAATTAATCCTAATACAAAAATATATACAGAAAGACATCTACTATATTACCGACGACGCTTCTTCTAGTAGTTAAATGATATACTTTAATGTCTCTTAACAGTTCTGTACTTTACTGCGGGTTACAAACAAACTGTAATTTACAATACTGTCGTAAGAATGTAAGAGTCTCATTTGCCCGGACTTAATCTTATTTATATCTGTGATTATGAAACACGAGGCGAGTTAATTTTCTTCTCTTATAGTTGAAACACACCCAGTGCGGCGTCTGTTATAAATATGCATAATTTTTTTAATATTGTCTCGTATCTACATAGTATAAAACAAAGCCGCCCTCCGCGTCTGTTTGTCAGTGTCTAAGCTTTCTTCTTCTAACCCACGCAACGGATTCTGCTGCCATTGTGTTGTCAGTGAACTCACTGACAACACAATTTATTCCAGAAGGCTTACATACGGAACATTCTAATTAAATATTTTTATAATAGATAAAATTCCATATTTTGTGAAATAAAGTCGAAAAAATATATTAAGAGCTTTGAGAGCTTACATTGCAGTCGTAAACTAAACCGCGTGAGATACATGAAAATAATATACTATGGAAATGTATATAATAAAAAGGGCTGCAAAAAAGTCCACAAAACATATATCTCCTAAGGTAGATTTAAAATTGACTTAATAACTTAAATTATTAATAAAAAATATTATCTACAAAAGCTAATTTGTCCTAATCAGTATTCATCCTTATTTATTCTTATTTAATAAGTAATGTAATGTAGATCTAAATTGTCGTTTACTTAGTAATATATGCGATTATAATTTATTTCGTCTATAAATCACCACAAATTAAATTAGTTAATAATATTTTATTTTGAAATGGACATTTAGAAGAAAATACGAATTAATTCGACTACGTATTATACAAAATAATATATTACCACATTTTCTGGTTTATTTTATATTATTATAATTTTTTTTTTGTTTTTAACAGCTTACAAAATAAAATAATATACATACGAGTACATGGAGCTCGATTAGGTACCACCGCCGGTTTTGTGTTTCGTCTGGGATGCGTAGGTCATAGAATAAGAAAAGCAAATGTACAAAGAAACCAACCTAGAATCCACGGACTAAGCCTATATGCAGACAGGAAAATATATTGCGGCGACCTTCACTCCACCTAAGAGATACTTTCCCTTTGCCAAAATATCCTTATGTGAAAATATGAAACAGGTAACTTCCAGGGAACCGTTTTCGGCAGCGCTTCGTTCGTGTTAACTTTAGATTTTGCCCAGTGAGATATTGGACCTTTCACCTTAAAGAACCATTCACTATACATCCTTTTTTAAATATAAATAGTTGTAATTTTATATGTAAAATTATATTCTTATCCATTCTATAGACGCCTGGTAAGGTAACAAATACGCTCACAGAGTAAAAAATTAATTAAAGTCATTGATGTGGGTTGACTAGAATGTGTCTTTGATTGATGTAATTGAAGTAATGTTAGTGTTACAGTATACAGGCAGTATTCAAAACCTGAATTTAAAATTAAAATTAACGCTTTCACACTCCCCACACTAGGACTCCCTGTGTCGTGGGTGCCATGGAAAACACAAACAGACCGAGAATAGAAATTTAAACTCATCATCTAAATCTCAATCTTGCCTTCGAACCCGACCCTTAGAACGACAGTCCGGCAAGATGACCATTACGCCATACGTGTCGCCATAATAATGTTTAATTAATAAGTGGAAAATTGTATAAATCTACACGTGGAAGTTAAGTTTCCCTGTTTAACGTCTATCAACTTAAAAAGGTTTAGTTGCATGACATACATTTGATTAGAAAAACTAGCATGTCACAAATCACAATACTGGTAATGTTGTAACCCCTTCAGCTAAACTCCGTCTCGTGTAAGAGGTCGGTTACGTCAGTAGCGCAACACTGGAGTGAGGATCGAACCCGATCGCTGGGTACGTCCAACACACTACCCACTGGGCTCCTGCCGCTAAATTAGACGTTAAGATGCTAATCTACACGCATTTTTATTCAAACCTAGTCTGAACTCTGAAACCGCCAGTGTCACTTCTGTGCTATAGTGTATGTATTAAATGTTACACTTGGACGTCTAAGAGCTAACCTAATATAAAACGCAATCTCATTCGTGTACCGTAATGCCTCGAACTTACGCGATAGGTGGGACTGCGCAGTAACCGCGTAAGTCGAATTCGCGTAAGTGCCCGTGCGCGTAAGTGGTATGACTTCCCATATGAACAAATTTTCATTTTCGTACAGAATTCGTTATGTTTACATTCCAAAGGTATAATTATGCTTTCCTTATTTAAGATTTACTTTCTTTTTACATAATCAATAAATAAAGCTCAAACAAAAGACGAATTGACGAAATTTTAAATCGCGTAACTCCGGATTCGCGTATTACTGTATTCATCTATTTTGATGATGAATGATTGAATGACTATAATTTTATACTCTTCAGTTGCTAGCATTTTTATGATGCATTATATGCATGTCATATGACGGCGGTGGCCCCTCCTTTTAAGGAGGGAAATAGAGAGAAATTGTCGATAGCATAAGAAAATCAAGAACCAAAATGCGTAGCGAGCACCGCTTCTAAAGTGTAATTGAATAATTACGTTAACGGAATGAAACTGCTATGGGGCGGGAATTCCCCGCCAACCCCAGCTGGTAATGGCATCAAGAATTTTATCGCTAGCAACGAGAGAGTATTAAATTAAAAGTAGATGAATACACAGATAAGATTGCGTTTTATATTGGGTTAGATTTTAGACGTCTAAGTATAAGAGGCATGTACACTAGAGCGTCATCGTTGCAGTGGCGGTCTGATGCTTCCGTGATCTAGGTTCGAATGAAATATGCGCAGATTTACATGTTAGCCCAAAGGGACTTAACGATCGTGGGTTCGATGCTCACTCCCTTTGCCCACTTTTAACATGAACGCACTTTTCTTTTCTTACAAGTCGTTGATCTGTTTTTAACAATATAGGTATAAGGGATACGCATTTTGATGAAACTTTTTTGTTATATAGCTATTAGTCCTCGGCAAAATAAAGGCTATGATGGAGACGGGGACGAGGACAGGGAAACAAAAATGATTCTGAGGCGGTACGAAGTGCGCCGGGTTAGCTAGTTTGTAGTATTTGTTTACTTATTCCCTTTTGCTAGCATGAAGAAATATTGTACTACCGTTCAATATACCGTTGATCACACTCTCATGCTTATTATATTTATAATATTATTTAAATTAATTATGAAAAACCAAAGGTTTTATCCTCGTTATCACGTGACCGAAAACGGCGCGTGACGCCAGTGATGCCAGGGGCGTTACGTCACAAACACAAATTGACATTTGTTGTTTCATACATTGAATAGCATCCGATATTAGTGCTTAGCGGAGCGTCACAGCGACGCCATGACAGAAGTTAGCGTTTTACCGGAAAATATTGAAAATGACATTTAGTTTTTGATTTTTAATTTTGATGAGTGATATTTTTTTTTCATATATTTTTTTAAATATATTTCATGTATACCTATGAAATAATAAATATATAAAAATTCGTCTATACCCCTATTCATCGTATATATCCAATAGTATTTCATCAACAAAGTTAAGCCTTACACACTTCGCTATATACATAGTACGTCGAGTGACACACGCAGATAATTTAATGTCGCGATTAACATGCCTCCCAACGCAGCATATCATGTCGCGGACTAAGCTCCGTATACTTTATTGTGTTACACAATAGAGTTAGTATTTGTCTTGTCCTTTATCTGCCACAGCTGTGCCCTAGTTATGGGATGTTCGAGTTAAAAGAAACAATCATAGAAAAGTAGTAGGTAATTAGAATATTTGCGGAAGAAATGCGTTGATGTACGCACCGTCAGTTTAGTGGATTGGAGCCCCACATAACCCTCCGCTGGCCCTTGTGGCAAAAGGGTATCCGATCCTGATTTTCCTGGGGTAAAAAAAGGTAACAAGTACCTATGTAATATTTTATTTATGTTTGAAGCATTCCATAAAACACCACGGTCCTCAAACAGGTTCACATACATTGCTTATTATACGAACATAATAATATAAACATTCGTTAAAAACAAACAAGCTTGAAGGTGGTAGAACCTTTGACGGTTCGACTCCGGAGACACCACCGCCGCACCTATTTCTGCCTTATAACGGCAGTGTTCTTGCTGCGGTGACGTACTTACTTAATCGAGGCGTTCCAACTTGGGTCTCAACGGTAGCAACGCATTTGTGGTCGACTTAAGAAAGAACTTACATCGTGTCTTGGGTTGATTACAGATGTCCATGGGTGGCAGTGACCACATACAATCAGGTGGACTGCAAGCTCGTTTGCTCCCTTCCACTCATAAAAAAAAACACCAAGGCCAGGTTAGCTGTCTTGTCGTCAAAGACTTCGTTAGTAGGCTCCACTTACAAAAAATTTAATGTTTAATTAGTTAATTTAGTTTTATTACTATTTTTTTTAAACATTTGTCTTCTCTCGATACCAGGTAGGTATAATGAGATTTACGGACTAACGCCAAGTAAGATTTCATGTCTAGATTAGTTACTTATTTTCCGCGGTTATCAAAACGCATACATTCGTAATCGCTTGGATATTTTATCCTATCAACAGATTTAAATAATATGTAAAAATAGTAGAAAAATCCCTACGTAGCTGTGCCTTATTAATATTGCTATTAGAGGTGTCAAAAGTATCTCAGAATACTCAGCAGTTGACCCATAATACAAGCTCCTAATTACCTTAAAGATTATGGCGTTAAAAGATATATTAATTAAAGTAATATCAAGCAACCCGTTGAACTGGGCGCTTCTGTTATTAACCGATTGAAACCCTATTGTATTCGGTAATTTATCAAATTTAATCCGAATCTTTTCAGCCATGACCGCGATGATAAAGCATCCACCCAGACACATCCATCAACGTGATTATTGGTACGAACAAAATGTATGAATACATCTATACGTCATACAAATAAAATTGAAGTGTCTGTTTATAATTCCTTATTGACAGCTTGACTAAATGCATATGAAAGTATATACGACACTTACGTAAGTAAATCCATTTTTTTTTTGTTCGGGCTGATCTCTGACGGCAACGGCTGGACCTATTTTAACAGGACTTGCAATGGCGGATAGCTGATGTTATAAGGAGTAACTTTTACTTTTATATTGAGTAAAGCTGAATACAATGAGGCGGGCAAATCCGCGACCAACGGTTAGTAGATCATAAAATTAATTTACATCGATTCATTCAATTTATTCATTCCAGCTAATGAAAACGGACAAAGCGTATGCATAAACAAAACGATTTGTTCAGTCGAAACGCGGCCAGCATATCATTTTACGAAATAAAATTAGAGTTTCAAATCGTAATAATGTCATGTTTGATGTGCCCAATGATTTATATTTGAATTAACTCCCAATTATTTATATTTCGAGTTAATTACATTTTATTCAAATTCATTGTGGATACTGTTCAGCAAAATTTATGATTGTATAGATGACCTTAAGATAATCGCTCGTCGCTCGACCAGACTTCTAATGCACTCAAATAAATAATTTACGAACTTGCAACCCAAATACAAATTTCTATCTCTCAATTCTTTAACCTACAAACAAATTGATATCCTACAGTTTGATAGAGAACATCAATATTTACAATAATGTCCGCGATATCATATGTCTAATGTAACGGTGGTACAAACTAGGCCATATTATTCGTAGGTACGAATAATATGGCCTAGTTTGTACCACCGTTGTATAACGATTAGTATCTAAGTAGATATTAATCGTTATACAAATAGTCGACGGGGATGGGGGACGGGCAAGGGGACAGGGACCGAGGGAGAAGTGATCCTGAAGGTATTGTGTAAATTGGGCAAAATATTACGTCATATAAGATAAGTGTTATGTAAGTCGGAAAAAGCTCCTCCATTCTACTTAATACATCGCGCGGGCAAAGCCGCAAGCAACAGCTAGTCACCATAACCATAGTCACTGATGTATAGCTTTGGCATTAATGGCAAAGCATGTGTAATATGTATACATTCTATCAAATTGATGGGCTGCGGTGAGACCTTTAATTATCGTAACGTAATTGATTTTTAAATATATGAAGTACGTCACTAGATATTATGACACTACACTGACAAATTATCTATAGAAAAACCCGTCTGCGATCGAAAATTACAGATTTAATTACAGATCGCCCCGAATTAAAACGACTCGTCAGCGATGACTTCTCTTCAAAATCTTGCACCCGTAATAACCCGTCGTATTCAGATCTGTTATTGAGAAGGAAATTAAAAACCGGCGCCGGCGGTGTTCTACTCGGTTCGGGTTCTATTGTGTAATTCGATAGACCATTTTGTAAGCCGACTATTGTGGGTCTTTTGTTTCCAAAAGATGGCAGTGCTAGCTAATCTAGGTAACACACCTAACTAACTAATTAGATAGCGCTATGATCGATTTCTAACCAGTTAAGTCGGTTAAAACTACTAGGGTCAGAGACGGGGACGGGGACGGGCAAATGTTTCTGAGGCGGTACGAAGTGCACCTGGTCAGCTTCTCTATGAATAAACTGCTACGTCAACATTTCTCCTTATCATAATAATAGGTACTCTGGCAAAGTGGCGGCTTGTTAGCGAGTTGTACCAAAAACTTCGTCCAAGTTACAAATACAGTATGTACTTACATCTATATACAATACTTATAACACTTATAATCATAATTTTGTGCTTAGAATATGGCTAAAATTCTTCGTTTCATTTTCCCTTATTTTCCTGAACGCGTAAAGGTCGCGGGGTTAGTCACATAATCTTCGAGGAAGAATTCTTTCATACAAAGCGGTTTTGTTTCCGGAGGACTTTGTTGGCATACAACTTTATTTTAACGTATAATAAGCATTTCATATTTAATTAGCTTCAGGCTTCGCTATTATGATCCGAGGAAGAAGTTCATGTTATGTCTACCATATATCATCAATACATAGTATAAAACAAAAGTCGACGAAAAAACGAGCATGCATTCCACCTAATGGTAAGTGGTCACCGCCGCCCATGGACATCTGTAATCAACCCCAGACAGAATCGAAGTTCTTTCTTAGGTCGACCACAAATGCGTTGCTACCTGAGGACTAGGTTGCAACGCCTCGGTTAAGTATGTCTCCCTGACAGGTGTGGCGATGGTGGAGGTGGAGTCGAACCTTAAAAGGTTCTACCATCCACAACTGTCTGTCTGTTAGTAAGCTTTCTTCTTTTAAACCACGCAATGGACTTTGATGCAGTTTTCACTGTTATTTAGACGATTTATTCCCGAATAACCATACGTACAAATTTAATTATCTTTATACTAGATAAAATGCCAGTTTTTGTGATGAAGCCGTCAAAAAACGATTTTAGAGTATTTACATTGCAAGCACTGGCTGAGCCGTATAAGATATCAGAATAATATGCTACGGAAATGTATCTATATAACATATACCTAATTAACATAAAAACACCTACAAAAAATACTAGTCCACGATGGCACTATCTCCTAAGGTTGACTCACATAAACCATTTTTATCTCTAAATAATTAATTTGATCCAGTCTTTACTACATAGTCAGCTTACTAGTTACGTTCCCACGGAAAATATCTACAACCTAAAGCCAAAAGTTCCAACTAATAGGGAAGATAGTAGCAAAGATTAAAAGTTCATAATTGCATTTAAAAGAAGAGCAATTAGAACAAGAAAGAAACTCATAGTATGTACGTGCCTGCGAACAAGTTCTATTATTTTAAATGTAGAGGCTCTATTTTCTTTCCGTCTATGCCTTTATTATTCCCGTGCTCCACTTGACAGTCAGAACGACCGTGGTCTACTGCTCTCTCACTTTCTGACCCACTTTTCGCATTTTTTGTGTATTAGTGGTTCGGTGTCAGCGATTAGTGGAACATCTACAGTCGATCCAAAACAGAATGGCCTACATTATTAAAATATATACAATATATTTTTGTACGCTTAGGTCATTAAAGCCTGGGATTACTTTAGATACATAGATAGATAAACGATGTATTTCACAACATAGACAGCAACAACAGTTAAAGATCTTAATCTATAATTGTTGTTATATCTTAATATAAAAAAAGAAAAACATAAAATATAAAGATGAGCATTTGTTTACGCATATTACATAAAGTATTATTACTAAGACCATATTAGGTTAGGTACCATATTACGTCGATTAAACTCGTAAGCGAAGAAAATGCTTACAGATTCCGCATAAGTCACCCGGCGTACTTCGTACCGCCTGCCTGTCCCCGTCCCACTACATTTTTTATTTATGAACCGATTTTTATGAAACAAACACTATAGTTAATGTTAAGTGAAACTTACCACAAGATATCAGTGAAAACTGCATTCAAATCGGATCAGCCGTTTCTGAGATTAGCGTCCACAAACGCACAGACAAACAAACAATAATTCTAAAAATATTTTTTTTGGGTTTTCTCTTAGATATCACCCATGTACAGACATCAATCACTTACAGATTTATTATATGTATAAATATAAATAAGTAGAAGGGATAGGTAAAATAGGAGATGATTACGTTTGTGATTAAAGCATAAAATAATATATCTTTAAAACCCCTAATACCTCGGTAAGCCCTACTTCAAAGCAACAACGTTCACGCTCCAACAAAAATCTCACCTTCAGAAAGTCTTTACCCTGTACCGTCTTCCTGCCGTTGCAGTTGTACTTATGAAAACTAAAAGGAGCACGTTCAGTCATGTCAGACGCGTTCAGCGTTTCCTCTGCACACGTGTGTAATAAATGGTATGTTTAACGTCATTTGTATGCAGCGGAAGGTTCCAAATCACAGTTGGTGAACGCAAAAATGGTTTTACTTCGCACGTTCTGGCTGCATTAGCCGGAGCCGACTCTTCGTCATGACTAGGCCTTGTCCACTTGGAAGAACGCATAGAAGGAGAGATAGAGAGAGATTATCCATACGTCTAGA
>DWNJ01001065.1:0-12865 GCA_018250275.1 Udranomia eurus
CAAATAAAAAAACAAAACATAGATTATTTATTTATCTGTGGTGTAAGTTGAAGTGTCAGCTTTTGGCGGGCGCCGCCGGTTTAAAGCTTGTTTGTTTTAAATGTTTGAAACAGATTGTTAAAGGTGCTGTTTACAGCAATAATATGCGAATACGGTTTTTATCTGTCCTGAATTGTAGTGTCAGCCTGCGGTTTGTATTGGTTTGTCTCTGGTTTGTCAATTCCAATGAATAGTATAAAATGCCATGTCAGGTATATTGTCCATGGATCGTTCAATTATACCTAATATGAATACGAATAATATTAATAAATAATTATTAATAAATTGTATGAATATGTACTAATAAGATATTTCAGGACAAATATACACATGTATACCACATATGTCCCAGAGTTATATGGATTTTACATTGAAGATAAAACCATATATAAGCCTAGTTATTCCCTAATTTTTTTACAGTTTAGTTATACAGTTACCCATCATAGTTTTGACCTCGCTTGGCGACGCTTAACTTGCTCTATCCTATATACCGACTCTACATAAACTATGCTTGCTCTATCTACTAGAGTCAATTGGCAATTGCTTCAATAGCTAACTATATAAGTTAACATGAAGCTGTCTGAAATTATGTCAGTTAATTATGATAAGGTTTCAATATAACACCAAAATTTACCGTTCGCGTCATTCCTTTGTGTTGTCGTTGTTGAGATAACCTTAAATAAATGAGGTCAATTTTTTCATATAAAAGCCAGTTACTGAATACCTAATTGAAATACGAATGTATATTAAAAGGTACATTGTTAAAGGTATCGAATTCAGTTCTTCGGTTGGTTATTATTTAAAATATTATAATGAAGAGCGGACTAGATGTATTATTAAAAATCTTTCATCAACACTTGTTCGTGAATAATTGAAAACTTAAAATACATTAACAGATAATTGAGAGTTATAGGTATGACACTAACAGTTGGTGCAAAACTGTTAGTGTCATACCTATAATACCTATAATGAGTATACATAGAATACAGACACAAAGGTGGACTTGGTGAATGTTATCACTTTTCTAGGACTTCTGTTATAGTTTGAGATCGCCACGCGGCGGTACTGACAAATCATAGTCCGGCGGGCTTTGATAACAAATATCAAATATGGTAATTAAACACACGATAGAGAGTTGACTTTAACAAGTACAGTTGCGTATAAATTATCAACTCTTCGTAACAGTACGTCGTTTCATAAGTTAGAAAGCCGGACTTTCTGCGAACACTATTGAACGGTCGTCAAAATCCTATTTAGTCGTCGTGTCTCCGATGAAGCATGCAGTTTGCACGCCTACTTAACGTCACATTCGGATGTCTCGGAATTGTTTTCGGGCGATATTCAACTCTATTGTGAAGAGTTAAGACGAAGATGGTTCGTGAATAGCAGGGCTCGTGTATCTTTGTATGACGCGTTGTTTTATGAGAAAGCGTTACAGGGCCGTGAACCCGCGGTGACAGAGAGTAAGCCACGTTATTGTCAGTCGCCGTGGCTAAGACGTGAAATCGGCTTTCCGTGGGGTCTTCGGACTAAGATCTGTGGAGATTGCCTCATCGTTGCATTCTTGCATATGTTCAATTATTACAAGGGATCATTATGTAGGTACGGATCATCTTTATATCATGATCCATTCGATCTTAAGATCGCTTACTTGGTTACACCAATAGATATTGAAAGTGAAATTGTATGTTATAGATAACGGAGATGGAAACTTGGTTTGTGTAGTTTATGTATTGATGACAACCCTATGGAGTTAGTTAGTCCCTACTTGAGTTGCGTCAACTCAGAAGTCATTTGAATATTTTGAAAATAATTCTATTACCGCAATACAACTTCTTCTGCTACTTTTATTTCGACTAAAGCGACACAACTATATTGCAAACAAAGCCGGCGATGCATGGGCGGCCCTCTGGAGTTGCAAATGTCCATGGCGGTGACCACTTACCACCAGATGGCCTGCCGCCTCTTCGAGGTCATTTATAAAAAAGACAATATTTTAATACATCGACTCCATCCATTCCGTGTTCAGTAAACGTTATTTTAAAACTGGCGCGAGTTTAGCGGAAAGCGAAGACTTAACGACGGCACGTCCGTATTGTCCGCGCACGAAGCGTTCGACTCGGACCTTGCTTGCTAATTTGAATTTGAAATTTGTTTTATGACACATTTAAGCATGACTGTCAAAACGATAAAACGATGCAATTGACGTTTTAGGTAATAATTGGACACGTTTGTGCTTTATGTCTGAACGGTGAAATACTGTGGTAAGTATATTGTAAAGCAAATCGACGATAAAAGGTTCTAGTCAGTAAATATTTGGGTTATTAGTTCATCCATGCATCCATCTAAGTCCAACCCATTAGTTTGGTTTCCCGAAATAGTTATACAAGATAATGAATACGTATTCTTAGAAATTACTTAAGTTTAATTAAGGGAGAACTGGTAACACTGATTTATGTCTACTCTCTAAGAACTAATATTGTTTTTGTTCTGGTTGCTTGCCAAAAAACCATTACCAATATTATTTATAAATTTACAAAGTACTTTAAACTCAATAAAAAACAAACCGCGATTATTATATTATATCGCGAAACCTCAATACGGATTGATAGCGACAGGTGATCTGGCATAGCAACCGTGCCAGCCATACTTGCCGAACTGGGTCTATAGAAGGGATCCTTTAGACACGTTTTACATCCTGCGTATTGTGAGCGGAACTGCATTTTGTCATGCAAAGCAGTTATCATCTCGACCGCATTGTATTTAACGTATATCGAGCGTCTAATTTTATAGCGTTTTTTTCAACGCCACGTGCGCAGGAAGAGTTAGACAAGATAGGGGCTGTTTTAACAAGTTTATTAGTAGTAATGGGGTGGGTTATGATTTATGGAGTGTCTCTCTCAGCTGTTTGTATGCTAGGGGATGCGCTTTATTGATGACACGCGTCTCATTGTCGCGTGTTCTGTTCGTTTCTATAGTACAAAGTGTATAATTTGAAGCAATTTGTTACATTCTATTTGTATTACGTTCGTAATGATTGGAACTGCAAACGCAACCATATATCAGTAATATGTAAAGTATTGTGGAAGTCTGCGTCCGCTTCGTTATTGACACTTTTACATTTTCAAAAACTATTACGATGTTATATATTTTAGAACCTGTCTTAGTTCATCGTCATTATTTAATAAGTCGTATGATTATTACGTCATCCAAAAAAATACCTACCGACCGAACTAATACTTATGTAATGTGACTTGTCTATCAAGATTGAAGGCATCTATGGCAATCGGCAAATATTCAATACCGAGGTACAAGAATAAAAAAGATAAAACAGACATCTTCATGTCGTGGATTTGCATTTCGGAGGGATGCTCTGAGAGACAAGAGACAAGCGGAAACGCTTTGTGGCTAGCGGAAATGAGGCATAATGCGATCACCATCTTGCATTCCTCTCTTTTTGTCTCGCAAATAAGTCCGTCCGACAGGTTTGCGAGTGTAAGACATCTAAGTGCCACATTAGCTCTAGACTGCGTTGCGCAGTTGGAATTTAATCATCAAAATTAAATCACCTTTCCAAAAGTCAGAATAATCCCAAACGTTTAGTAAAAATAATCTTGTGATCTGTTTATGCTCTGATCATTGATGGTAAATCCTCTCCACAGCCATTCTCGTTTAATTGAGAATTCAAGGAACTCACATGGTTACTTGAATCAGGTCCAAGATGTTAGTTATCTAATAGAATTGGAGATTATGCTACGTTACGTTTCTAACATAGTATCATTTGTTCGCAGCAGCAGACAGCCAGGAATCTGGCAGTCCACCACCGAGTCCTACCGACTCTGTTACATCGGAATCAGCACCCACCTTAGTTCACATCAAACAAGAGAACATGGCTCCGGGAACAGATATCAAAGACTACTACGGAGCGCTTGACTTCGGCATCCCAGACGCGTACCTCCCACCGCATTCGGCGGATTATGGAAGAAGTTTTTTGCATAGACCACTAGACATACCGAATCAGAGGTTTTTGGACCCAGTCAAAAGTCCCACTGACAAGGACGACGATTCGAAACTGGACGACACAGAGAGTCTAGAGAACAACCTGCCTATCGAATTGGCGTTTAAATCTGGTGGAATATTCGCGAGAGTTAATATTCCGAACGGGACGAAGTACGGACCTTTTAATGGAAAGTGGGAGAAATATCCTCTAGACAAGAAGTACGCTTGGGAGGTAAGTTATTTTTCCAACACACTTTTTTCCAACTAATTAGACACGCCGTTGACAAGGCCATAATATTTTGGGTATTGAATGAACCACTTGTAAGTTTCGGGATCAAGTGTGAGAATTATGTGTCGAAAGCGAATGAGTGGTCTTGTTAATAAATTATCCCCTATAACTGAAGCCTTAGGATGTCAGACGAGGGCAGTAAACTGTTGATTTTATTGATCTCCATGTTCCTTCCACGATTTTTTTGTTTGATTTTTACCCGTCGTGTCACAGTTCATTAGTGACAAGTAGGCGCTTGTATTTATTCTTTGTTTGGAGGCATAAAAAACAAAAGTAATGCACTCAAAGACATTTGTGTATAGAAATACAAATAATTGTGATGCACTGCTTTGAGTGCATTCACAGATTAATTTAGAATAATATCGTGAAGTTTTCAGAAATCGAAGGTATTGGAATTCGCTATAATTGTTCAGTTTATAATCTATATTTTGTTTTTATAATATTGCATATATAGTCCGTGAGGTTTTTTGTCTATAGCTTTTCAGTGTAAAGAAAATAAATAAATTAAGATGTTTGAGTTTAAAAGAAGATAATAATTATAAAATATACGTAATAAACAATAATTTATCCCAACAAACTTCAAGGCTCAAACACTAATCATCAACTCGAACTTTCATTATAAGTAAGAAAGTGTGTAGGTATTATTAGTATATTTAATTTATTTCTGGTCTTTACATTCATAGCGCAATTTTAAGCGAAATGGGCTAGTATCATCTATCATATTGTGTTTAAGTAAGGATATAAGAACATCAAGTTCGTGTGCATTCACGTTCGGAAGGCGTGTCGCGATTATCTGCGCATCGGAAGCGGAAATCATTTGTTTGATCCGCGCGGATTTAGCAGATAGAAAAGTATTGGGTTTCTGCAATATTTGAACTGTTGAGAGCGCACCTTTTGTTTGCTGCGGTGTTCATTTTATCTTTTAAGAAGTGTATTATTATTAAAAGATTAAATGCTTAGGGGATAAGGCTCAATCAATATGCGGGCTTTTTACTTTGCAATTTATTGCGTAGGATTTATTAAATCTACTTAATTCTTACTATATTCAGATATGTAATCCTTTTATATATTAGACATGCATAATCAGTCAATGCAAAAGTGGCTTTAATGTAATATATTAAGTTATAACAAAAATTAAAAATAATTTAGTTCGTCTAGTATTATATTATTTTTGCTCTTCATTGAACATTGGAGTATAAAGCACTTACAATTAATAAAACTTTTTAAAGATCAATCTCTTAGCACAGGTCACTTCTTCGGTTCATCCTTAGCCTAAACACTAGGTATACACTTTCTATTATTGTGTGTAACTCGACAATTTCTGAAAGGACCGGACGCTAAGCGGATCCTGGGTCGCGCCTTCTATCAGACGGCATATCCGTACACGGACAGATAGCACTTATTCGCAAAATCGGGAGTGTCGTGTTGCAATCAAACCGAGCCTTTGTTGTTAAGCAGATCCTTAGTTCCGGATTCTATATCGTTGCAAACTATACGTTTTTTTTACTAGTGTTTTGTATCCATGTGTATACTTAAATAAAATAGGATACGGAGAAGTGTAGTCGTTGCAGAAACTTAGTTATACACAGTAGGCATAAAACAAATTGATTGTTTACAAAAGATAAAAAGAGAAAAAGAAAAGAAACATAGCAAAGAGAAATGATAAATGTGAGAAATTTAAAGACAGTAGAACCTTCTATGGTTCGACTCCGGAGTTACCATCGATGTAGTCAGGGAGACATACTTAGGCGTTCCAACTTAGTCCTCAGGGGTAGCAACGCATTTTTGGTCGACTTAAGAAAGAACTTTGATCCTATCTTGGGTCACTTTCATACGAGCTTAAAACGAGTGTAGAGCCACTTTCAATGCGCATGTTATAAAAAACAATACCTACTATAAAGCAATCTCGGGCATTATCTCATTAAAATGTAAGTTGATATCTAAAAATCGCTGACCGATAGCTATATTTATCGGTATCAGTAAGCAGGTAGCTTCTACCTTTTATTCAAATACTGTAGGTGTCACGTTGCAATCAAACCAGAGCATTGAGAGCTTTCGGAGCGAACACTCACTTCCGGTTGACATAATAGCTCTATGGGTATTTTCGCTGATCTAAGAATTGGTCATAAGATTCAACATTTACGAATGTTTTGTTGTATTTCATTGTACATTTGATTGCTGTAACAATATATTGTACGTTATAATAAATATATTAATTTGATGTTTTCTTTGTGAACTAAACGCAGTAATGTGTTAATATAATAATTAATTTATGACCGTATTTTTGAGCACTTGAGTTTTTGCTTAATGAGAATGGAGAGTTAATGGGAAATGAGTAAAGGAAATCTATAGAGGTACTTTAGCAAGAACTTTGTTAACACGAAACTGTTAATTTTCATGATTTCAATATTTCTGAAAATGCTATTGATTATCGTATTTATTTCTGATAAAAATTTTAGCATATTTGTTACACTTTGAAAGCATTCATCAGCCTCCACTTGTCCACTGCTGAACATAAGTAGGACTCATATTTGACGCTACGACCGGTTTTGAGTCTTTTCCATCCATTTTTGTATACATTCTTGCTATATCGCTCGATTCGGCGCCTGTACGTGACGCTAGGGTAAAAGTGCCAATTGCGGCCACGTCATTATAGCATACCGCTGACCGCGCTTCCGCGCTATCGACTGGAAAGCTCTTTGATGCTTTACCCTCTGTGACGTCACCTCGGAGATTTGTTTAATGCGCTACCAGGTTTGGACGTGAAATTGTTGAAAACAAAAGCTACTAATAGTAACTAAACTTAATTGGATGTGTTAAGAGTTATCAACTTGCTACCCAATTATATGTTCGTTGCTAAATTTTATAGTACAGTCAAGTTATCATACAACATTTTAATAATATTATTGAATGAGCCAGCGGTAATCTTTTTATTTATTCCTATCGCCTTATCGACTGTCGCGAATATCTTCTTTTTGAACAATTAAACCAATTTAATTACAAAACCGAAGATTAAACTTCCGCTTAGTTAAGCTATTCAATTGCTAGATTCGATTCTAATCAGTTAGATTTAAGATATAGTAAGACAAGTTTTATCGTAATTTTGTAGATTGTAGTCGGTTTGTAACATTTTTTTCCAAATTTTAACAATCTTCACTCATCTTCTTTTCCCTTGATACCTGCAATCGTACAAAGGGTTCGGATTAATTCAATATATTCACATGTCTAGGTAAACTCAAAGGGGTGACACACATTCTCAATTTAACGAAGCGGTAACATTATCTAACCACCGTTTTACGACTCGCAATATCTCAATACACATCTTCAAGTACAAAAAATAACAAAAAAACGTATCCGGGTAATCAAAGAATTCTTTATGCGAAGCTCCCGTGTCAAAGTGCAATAAAAGGTTGCGTACGAATAAACCTTAATTTTGACTAAGGCGTGACCCCCGTCAACAATTTTTTCCCTCAAATTTACACTTTTTTAAGAAAAAAAAACGTCGTAACGGTAAAATAACAATGTGAGATGTCAGTGTACGAACTTTTAAAATTAAAACTTGATTGGCGACTTTTTTTTCGTTAGAAATCGTCATGAAATCTCTTCAAATGCATCTCTTCCTTTTGAATTCCTTTTTACTAGAATCTGTATTCATTTGATTAAATCCAAGATTGCAGTCGGATATTTTCACACGCAACTTGAAATCCGTTATCGTACTAAACGTTAACTTTACTAGTAGATAGTCTTGACGAACAAGTAAAATCTATAGCTTGTTTTCTCACAGTTCATTAGGAACATTATGCTCTTAATATGCACTTGAAGCAACGGCCACAAATTGTTCATAAACTTTTTGCCATCTTACATGTAATTCAAACTATCTATTTTTATATTATTTAGTTAATGAAATGCGAAATATTATTGATGTAAATGTTGAGAGAGATTAAGCTTAAAAATCTCATGCGAATTGCAATGAGATATTGAAATTTATCGTATTTTAATTGATGCGATCCAAAGATACCATGAGAACTCATCATGGAGAATATTCCAATGAATTTATGATGAGACAAACCAGTCTGTTACAAAGAGATCATTCTAAATGTCAATCAAATTATTACTGGAATTTAAAAACTAATTTGCATGCGATATTCCTTAGGGTGCATCCGTCAAAATTGATGCGAAATTGGCATGTTATGGATCCCGCTAATTACAATTGCAATTTTTACATCATTCCGAATGAAAAATTCTATTGAATTGCGTCGGTAATGTTTGGTTTGGATCTGACAAAGGGATTGCCTATGAATGTTTTATTGGGCCCTGTTTATTTTTCGCTGCGAAGCGTCGGTGCTTGAATAATTTGTTTGTAATGTTATTGTTAAATCGGAACATCGGGCTTGTTTGACTTCTCTTGACTATGTATGAAGTGTATCTAGACCTTATATTTTTATTTTTATATATACGACTCAATTCATCTAGGGTTAAATATAAGTTCGTATTTCGAAAACTTTATTTTAAAATTGTTGAACAGTACAATATGTCCATTATAGGAAAGAGTATAATTTTTATCTTTTGTTTCCTGTAATAGTAAAGTAATGTGTTTTTGAAAACTTTTAAATTTATAATAGATACTGTGTTACTATTATACTTAACAAACATTAGATTGGGACATCTGTTCACTCTACGTAAACAATAGCATTTCTAACATTCTATCGCTTCATCATTTATAATCCGTAGGCTATTGTCGAATTAATTTTGGAGACTTAAAACTCGGACCTACAGTCGCGGTACCGTTGAATCCGTTGCATTACTGTCAAAATATCTGTCATAAATGTGTGACATCCTTTGAAAATAGCCACCCCCTTCGCCAAAGGATTAGTTCGCGGCCCCATTACATCTTCATTACGGTAGGCGGCTGACATTTCTGCCTATTGTTGGGTACAGAATAATAAATATAAAAAATATTATTGTTACACCATTTATTGCTACCGTTGATAATATTTATACGTTCTGTGATCTCCGTTTACAAAGCTCGAAATACAGATGCCGATCGATCCGTTCGGAATGGATCAAATTTTGTAACTCATCTCTTACCTATTGAATTTGTATTATGTTTAGATATACTTTATATTTAATGGTTAGCATGAAGTAGTATGATAATGTAATAAAAATATAAAATTGTTTCAATTACAAACATAAAGTTCATTTTTAACTTTATTTAAGTGCGTTATGATTTTCGTTAGTCATAATACGTTAATTAACGCTACATAATTCGTTAGTTCTACGTTTCTAACTTTAAAAACAAGTAGATGAATCAGAATTTAAATTTATCATGCATGCTAAAATAGTTGTCATACTTACACGATTCCAAAACCTAAAAAAGGATATTCCATATCGCAAATTAATCAGTCTCCAGCGATTAATCACGCCTAAAGCTAATTCATCGTACAACCACATCTTCATTTCACTCCTCTGTTGATAAAGTGACGTTATAAATAACGCTAACAGGGGGGCTGCCCCTTCTATCTAAACATTTCTCTTATTATTAACAAGCAGACACTTATCAGTTAATCTTACACCGTTGTACAATGGTAGCTAATCTCCGGGTGTGATAGAAATTTATCTTCGCAGTATCGACGTAGCATTGTCACGTCACCCCCCCCGATACGGTTGTTTCGGAAACATTGACAGTTTGTTTGGGGTCGACACTGTCATAATTTCGCGGCATAATTTCGGTTTACGCAAAAACTTGTTTCGTTGCAAATGTGCTTTTTGAAATTAAAGCCCTCTTTCTGTTGTCTGAGCCATATTAACACATCAGATTCGAGACGTCTTTGACTAAAAGTTTTGAGTAATATAAATATGCAGAGTTAAGTTATTGACTGGATAATTAATAGACAGTTAAATCAAATGACGTATTCCATCCAAAAACTGTTTCAGAATCAAGAAGCCAATCTGCTTTTTTGCACCTTATCCAAGTCATGTGGATCTCTACTGCTCGAAATGTGAACGCTTATTGTTCACATAATTTGTACCATTAAGTTAAGCTTTGTATACCTACTACAATCTGGGAATTTACTTTCCTTTCGAACATTCGGAAAGAATAACGTAAGTTAAATAATTCTCACAGTCGGTTAGAACTCGTAATAAAGTCTCATTGCAAAGTTTGCTCACGAGTCGTCGTCTCTCTGCGGCTTCTTATTTCCACCAATATTTTTCCCAACAAATTCGTGTTCGCAAAAACAGTGCGGGCGTGCACAGTGGGGCAATATTTCATCTGAGCTGGCCAGAACAATAATAGCCCGTGGAGTCGAAGCCACGGCACGTTCGCGCCACAATGTTAAGGAACCACCATTATTCGGTGATCTCCCACGTCCCGGTAGAGTCATCGGGATGCGGATTCAAAAAGAGGAGGCGCGTAATTCGCTCGGCTCCCATCGAACTGGTTGGTTTCGCCAGCATCCGTGTAGACAAAATAACGAAATACTCCGAAAGCAATGCGATATATGCAGCGGTTATTGGGTTAGGTTAAGACTTGTTTACACTGAGAACTCGGCAGAGGCGATTGTTGATGCGTGGGATGCCAAGTGGCTACCGCTGGCGCTGTAAATATTCCGCAGTCGATTTCAAAACAATACTCTATATAAATCCGCATTCAAGGGAGATGAAAATATGAGTATCGAATGTTTTATGCCCAACCAATGTTTACATAACATGAGTATGCTAAGAAAGAACGTATATAATCATTTAACTATACATAGGAGTATAATGCAGGTTAATTTGAGTATGGTATATTAAGTTCTTTTACTAACTTTTATGATTTCCTTCAAACGCATTCTTGAAGTCCTTTGACTAAAATTGAATTTCATGGGCATTTAAATGTTTTTAAAAATATTAAAAAATAATTCACGACCCAGAATCTCAGATTGTGAAAAAACAGGAGCAATGATAGACAAAAAAGCGAGTATAACCGAATAATTCCGGCTCCCAGCAATCGTCACCGTGACGACGTCGGTGTCTTTGCGAGGGTCGGTTTTTTGCGAGTTGTGCGTGTAATCTTCCACTTAATCCGTTTTAACGCGTCCAGATGTGCGCGCACCTTAACAGAATCGGATTGCTCTTCTATGCGTTAGACGTACGGATAGATAAGTACTGTGTAACGTAGTGTTTGTTTTTTTGCTCTTAAAAATATTGTCAGTTTATAAACAAGGTATTGGTTCGTCTAATCTTGATATATTGCATAGGAATAAATAGTTACTTATTAGATGTATTTGAAGGTTTACGGTTCGACTCCGGAGGCACCACCGCCACACGTATGTACCTTATAACAGCAATTCTTACAACAAACAGTATTCTTGTGGTTTGAAGGGTGTGGTATGGGAGACATACTTAACCGAGACGTTCCAACTTAGTCCTCAGGGGTAGCAACGCATTTGTGGTCGACCTAAGAAAGAACTTCAATCCTGTCATGGGTTGATTACAGATGTCCATGAGCGGCAGTGACCACTAAACATCAGGTGGACCGCATGCTCGTTTGCATATCCCAGCCATAAAAATAACTTAGTTCCTATCTTACGTTGAATGTTTGCGTTTACGGATGTCCATGGCCGACAATGACACTTACCATAAGGTAAACTGCGTATAATATAATACATATATACCTTCTTCTTGAAACACCCCGTCTTTTAAAGAAAACCGCATCAAAATCCGTTGCGTAGTTTAAAAGATCTAAGTGGTTAAACGTAACTCGCCGATTTTGCTTCATACTATTTAAGGAAAAAGAAGAAGCGACATTTTAAAAATGTATTTTAGCAGGTAGTCCCTAAAAGTTCCTATCAACTATCAAGTAAGCGAACTTAAATTAAAAACATATTTTAACAGGCAATCCCTAAAAGTTCCTATCAACTATCAACTCCACGCTGAAACTGTGAACGAACATAAGTGCAGATGAAAGAAGTTTCCAGTGTGCTGATTTCAGCACAACTTTGTCAGTTCCTCTTGTAAATTAATTTACGAGACGTTTTAAACAAGTTTCGGTTCTGCTTCTGTATTTAAACTGTAGTTATTTTTTGACGGTTTTCCGCGAAAACTCCTTTGGTATTATGTCCGTTCAGTGTACTTTTGTTTGAACCGATTTTCGTAAAAATAGTTTGAACCAGTTTGAGCTCATTTAGAGCTTATATTAATCATTGACGAATTAGACCGAGTTCTTTTTTCCGATATTCATAAATCGAGTAAATGTTATATTGTGATTTTATTTTAATATTATGTTTCATGAACTACATTCGAAAATATACATACAGATGAATAAATAGAATTCGCTAAATTCAATATGTCGTTTTTTACGCCGTTTTAATTGTTAAAAATTAGTATTTTAAACCCGAATAATTGTCAGGTTCGAATATAGTATACATTCTCATAAGCAATACCGGAAAAATGACTGTAACTGTAATTATAAGATACGGATCTAAGATTATTGTGTTGTACCTATTGAAAGAAAGAAATAAAAAAAGAAAGAATGAATGAAAGAGAGAAAGAAAAAAA
>DWNJ01001066.1:0-12862 GCA_018250275.1 Udranomia eurus
ACTATGGGAAGTGTTGTAGAACTACAAGTAAGAATATTTATATTAACATCTCCATGTTATTGTTATTTCGAAGACATGCAAGTTTGTGTGGAAACTCTTCATTTCAAACTTGATAATTAGATATAACGATAAAAGTATATTTTATCATAAAATATATGTTAACAATATTTCAACGTAACGTCATAACTAATTGATTAATTTTTGATGATTTTTACTAACAAAAAATAGGTATTTAGCACCGCACACTTAATTCCTTGGCACTTACCAATTTAGTTATAAAAACGATGAAACGGAATATTTCGAACCGAATTTTAATCGTACACTTGACACGTAGTCAATGACAATATAAAATCTGAGTTTTAATAACGAAAACATATTTATTTACGAATGAAAAGTTCATATAGGTGAATAGATTTTATGCCATAATGTGGTCACTTTATGACTATGTCAAACTATTCGCTGTAGGTGGTAAAACATTCTGTGGTTCAACTCTGACGGCACCACCGCCGCACCTATTTCTGCCTTAAACCAACAGCCGGAACTGTTGAATCTGATTTGAAGAGTGTGGTAACGTCGCATTTGATGTTAAACTCAAGTAAAACTCCGACCCCATTGGGGGTTGATTACACATCCATGGGTGGCAGTGACCACTTACCATCGTACGCATTAACTGCGTACGCGTTTACTGCTTTGACGTCATACAAGAAAATATTCGTCGAAATCTACTAATAACATGCTGATAGATTATATTAAAACTCTATTATGTCATAATCGTGCGTTATCACAATGGCATTTTATCGGAATTAAATATTAATTATGCACGCGGATAATTTAATGATTGCGTATGTACAAGTAAAATAATATTGCAAGTACACGCGATTGGCAAATAAATGGTTGTTAACAACGATTGTCGCTCGTTTACCCGCGAAGGTCAGGCCTGAACAAATATTTTGCCAGACATTTCGATTTAACACATGCACCTACGCAACAGAAATAACCGATTCCGCTGTAGTACCAATACATTGTTTACGTAGATCCAGGACACATTTGCAATATTAAAATTCAGCGCGCGCTCGCATGAGCGAAAGTGTTACCAACTCGCGCGCATCGAACTAATTTTCTCTTATTTACACTATCTATCTCTCCTATCTACACAATGTGACTAATCTCTCTTCGTCGAAAAACCAACATACGTATTTTATAACCACTAAAGTCAAACATTGATGTAAAACGATCGGATTGTAAACACAAGTCACTCGCGAACCGATTTAGAATCGAACAGGCGTGCACGTCTGTCGCGCGCGGCGAATACAGCTGATCTACTGTGTTGTGTACTTCACCTTACAGCACCACACACCTCCAGCGATTTAAGCGAACACGTACCATTCCAATAATAAAGCTATTAAAGCGCTTCAAAAACGGATGATATCACCTCCGTAGCGACATAGGTATTTATGGACACGTCTTCGTATTTGGAAGTGTTATCCTGAACAATCGGAGACCAGTCAAAGACCGTGCTCGGGCCATATGTCACAGACCATTGTGTTGTGAATGAAGGATAAGCCGACATTTAACTAACGAGGTGACATCATTACATTATTATATGAGGTAAATTGTAATGAAACTGTATCAATTGCCCCCTCACCACATAGGTTACTTAAACAAGGCTATTGTATTACAAATAATAAATAATCAGATAACTAAGAAGTATGGACATAGGGACTACAACTCCATAATACACATATATTATGAAGAACTGACTTGTTAACACTAAAATTACTCGAAAGTATTTGAGAAATATTATGAAAGCATACAACGGCGAAGGTTAAAAATGCCAATCGAATAATTTGACACAAACACAACTTTCAGAAAACAAATGTAGCAGGTAAACATATATCAGACAGGAAATGATATTCTAGAAATGAAACCTATTAATTTCTTTTAATTTAAAACATTAATGGATCTATCTAGTGTATAAATAAATTATCTAGTACTGTAAGTTGTTAGGTAACCTACAACGAAACAGCGTGTCGGACTAACCGATCTCCACAAAAAATTTAGCCATGGTGAGGCATTCAACATCGATCAAGTAATTGCCTTAAGCTTCTTTAACCAATGTTTAGACAGCATTCCAATGAATGATTATTCCTCCTTTCAAAGCAATTACTTGCTGCTGGATCTGGTTAATGAGATATTTAATTGGCGTGTAAAAAATAACATCTGGTAGACTAGTAGTTATTGAAATAATAATATTATTAGGTTTTAGAAAAACATAAGAATATATAATATTATTCTGATATACAGCTAAAAATCATACAAATATACTCATAATTACTTCAGAAGACATAAATCTAAGGTATCTCACAAATTGTATATAAAATAATTTGTCTATTATCTGTGTTACAGATAACTGATAAATAAATTATTGTTTAGCTGTGGCCTTACAACGTCTGGCAAGTGACATTACTGACCATTTTGACATACATTTTGGCGCCAAAGCCAAGAATGCGCTCGGGCGTGCGCGATACATTGCGTAATTTGCAAATTCAAATAAACAATTTGAAATTGTACTTTGTATAGTATGGGACAATGGATGATTCCATTATCGATGTCAACACAGGTAACTTTGAAGTTTAAGTATTTATTCCCTGGTAAGTATATTTATTCTTACCAATTATACATTCTATACGGAGAAAAGGCGGATAGTTAAAAGCATACAAAATAAGAGTATTTATTTAAATAAACCAAAAAGCGATGGTTAGTTTGCCGCACTTAACGATCTAGAAATCGTGGGTTCAATCCTCACCCACGCATTGCACTACGGACGCAAATTAATTCTAACGAAGTCTTTGAGTTCTACGGAAGGGGTTAACTAAAATAGGATTGGACAAAAAAATAGTAGTAGGTATTTAAATATACATTCTAACAGTACTCACACTTTCGTGTCGAATGGGAGGCCTTGAATTCAATAACAATAACTTTATGACAAACCACCATTTTGTCGCCAAACGACTTAACAACGCAGTTATCAAATTATAACTGAGGAAATGTTTCACTGCAACTTAGATTACTTTACGTAACGTATGTGTTTCCAATTACCATCTCCTTAGACCGTGATCTCATGCCCAATCGTGATGTTTTGTTTATCTTGCAAAAATATCATTGGCATGTATTGACCGGTGTGTAGGCAAAGTCTAACACAAGTCTACCTTTTAAAAATCAGTTCTGGTCTACTGAAACTAAACCCCTTTCGTTTTTAAACCATTGTAACATGATTCCCAGAAGTTTTGAGAATCCGCTAAAATGCTCTTAGTCACCGCACGTACAGACCGAACCTTAATTCTCCAGAAACCTATCAAGAATGCAAAAGGCAACAACTTTAAATTCTTACTTTTTCATTTTTATATTTAATTAAATAAAATATCATACCTTTTGTAACGTCGGTGTAATTAAGAAGCTTCAATGTCGAGTCATCTATTTTTAAGAGCTCAAAAATTAATTTGCATGCTCACTTCAAAGTTGATACAAAAATATTTGAATAAATTAACGTTAAGTGCGTTTTTGTTAGTCTGTACCACTTGATATCCATACGTCAGTGCACTATTGCATCATGTTTGCGGAATATTTTAGCACTCACTATTTGCGCTATAATAATGTCTCCTATGAATTTTTAATATCAAAACGTTCGTTCGTTTAGTGTACTACTAAAACATATTGGATTCTTTGGCACGATGCGTTTAATAACGACAGATGCAACCTACCAATGTTTAATATAGGAGGAAGGTTGCATCAAACATTTGACGTCGTGTAATAGTAGCAAGTAAAACCAATGTAACCTATATTTAAGAAAGGAAACTTTTAAAAATTTAAAGCTAAATTTATAATACCCGGCAAAAACTTCGAAAAGTTAGGTTAGGTGAATTGACGAAGACATTTGCTTAAAATAATAATAATAATAGAAAGGAATTTCAATGACTCCTCCAAGACGTGGCTGAGTCACTTGTCTTACTGCAACTGTACAAGTAAAACTCAGCAATGAAAGCAAACAGACTCCTTATTTACTAGGTCATTGCACGTAGCTTCATTGTCAACCGTGCGAAATACTATTTCGTCAACTATTTTAAATTTATTATCTAGGTACTAACAATATAGGTGTCTTAATTTTCTTTCACTTTATAACGCCCGTTTAACTGGGGCAGAATAACTGAGTGAAAAAAAACAGTCATACGATTGAGAAACAGCGAGTGAAAAAGACAATTTGAGTATTTGATATAGTAGGTAAATTTGTAATATTATAATACGTATATGTACTGATTTTTCAGAAAAAATAATTTAAATTCTCGCCGGATTATATTTAACAGGATAATTCGGTCATAGGAAATAAAGATTCAATAAAAGGTAAACCTATCCATTTATTTATAGATTTTGGTTTGGGATTGCATCTTACGGTAGTTGAAGTTGAAGTGAATGAATTATTCAGCATTTGATTCTCAAAAACTTTCATATAAAGCATTACATACCAAAACCGTGTTTATTTTTATCTATCACAATTCATCATGTTTAATAATGTGTCCATTAAGTTGACTGTGTAACGTTAAACCTCTGTGTGTGGAAATAATCTAAAAAGCAAATGAACGAGCTAAGGAGTGATACATGTCCTTTCGAGTTTATGAACTGCGGTATTTTTAGAAAATCTATTTATACGAACGCCTAACGTTTATAAGCTTTTAAGGTATATCTGGTCGGTACACAGATAAAACGTTTTTAAGTGGTTCAGTAAAATTACTTTTGTTTTTAAATAAGCATTAAAAGAGTTTAAATTAAGGTTAGGAGCAGTGGGGTATTCATATAACTACTTAAGTAGCTACTTAGTATAAAATACATACGTATTTTTAATCATTAAATAAACTTTGTAAATGTTAAACAAAAGAAAAGACATATATGATATGTATAAATATGTTATTAACACTTTATTTTTGTTATTTGTTTGAACAAAACGAGCTACTATAATTTATTAGAATATTGATATAATGCAATTGAACAATAATTCAATTTACTAGCTATAAAGTAGTCAAAACGTCATGGTTACATAATTAACTTATTCTTTGAAAATAAAAAAAACACCAGCTTTAATCAGTGATTTAGTCATATTTTACTATTCATATTTTCATTATAAATTAAAATATCATATTCAGCTAAGTAGCATAATTTGAGACATTTAAAAAAACGTCGTTAGCACGGTGTCCTCACTTTCGAAGCAGGCGGGACGTTCCGCTTTCGTAGTTAGAAATAGATAGACGCGAGTGGGGAGGCGCGCGATCGCCGTATCGCCTCTTCCGGGGTTTGGCCAAATTACTTCCGCGTAAAAATGTTTTCGTTTCTTTCATGTATTACAAAAAAAAGTATTTTTATGCTAGCCATGCTGTGGAGGATTTTTGGTTTAATGCTAAACACAAATATGATACAATCAAAAATAGATTTTCCAGTAGTAGTTTCTACTTGAAGCTTATTCGTATCGTAAATATTACATAACGTTATTTCTTAGATGACAGTATCAAGATCTTTCAAAAATACATTGAACGACATGACATACTTGACACGATTAATGTTTAAAAATGGAATAAAATGTATGCAGTAAGTAAAGTTATTAGCGATCAAACTCTTTTAATCGGTATTCGCTAGCAATAATTTTCCTTGCATAATTCCTGTACGTATCATACACGTGTGTACATATACTGTGTAAGTACATAATATCACAGCATCGGGGCTGAAATGAATAATTTACGAGCAAGTGGGCTCGCTATGCGAGACCGAAGCCCCAAATACAGAATCACCTTGATCGCGACCGAGATATAACAAAGGACTGCCCTCAGAAACCGGTCGCGCTCGACTCTGGTTACCATGACCGACGGAAACTTGGGTACTTATTGGGAAAAGAACAATAAAACAGCAATGATTTTTATTTCACTTTTTTGTGAATTGTTCACTGTCAGGTCATATTTAGCTGGTGCATGTTACATAGACGAGTGGTCTTTGTATCGTGACAAAAGCGTATTTTTTTCAGGGTTCATAGGTATTCTTATATTTTAGGTAGGTTATAGAGTACATTAAGCAAAAAAAAAATGGAATTCTATCGAGTACGGCGCCACAGCAATAACTATTAACTACTTCGATAATCGCAATTAGTACCGCGAAACGATAAAACGACATGATAAAGATGCGATGTAACATAGAATACTTTGTATAACGCTCGACGGTACATTTCCTAGAATCGGTATTTTTAACAACAATTTTTTTGTAGATATTCAATACCTACATACTTATTATACATCACCAATCTTTATTATTTCTATTTACAACACTTTTGAGTAACGTAACATGATTCTAATTCGATGAATTTTTATTTCATATCACTGATTTTTTTAATTATTTAGATCTTTTAACAGTCTTTCTTTGGTAAATCTTGTTAATATTCCCAAGTAACAAAATTGGTTCACGTAAACTTCATCCTTGTGTAATTCGTAATTAAAATGCGAAACGAAATGTACTCCTCGCTCAAGAATTGGCTCTGGCGTAAGCTTACAAAAATCAGTTACTTGTAAGTCCTTTAACAAATATAGAAATAAACAATTCAAACCAAAGTCTCAATTAAATCATTACGGCTGGCTACCCTACAAGCAATCCAAGCTAACCGCGGTTAAGACCACCATCCGATCTTATTTTTGCACGTAACAAGATACCTCGATCGAGCTCACTGCACTGTTCTTAATGCAATTGCCCGTAATTATACTTGAAAATTCGACCAAACAAACCCGTTCACGCTCCGCATGTAGGAAGAATTTTGATAAACATGATAAAAAAAGTGTGTTGAAACGACGGAATAACTACCCCCGTAAATGGGTACACGATTCTCGTATTGTTAAATTAAAATAAACGAGGTTTGAGATAAGTAAATTGCTAAATAACTACATTCGCAATTCATTTCTCATTATTTTTAAGATAAATGACAGTGAATTTTGTTGCTTTTTCTTGCTTAATTGCTTGTGAAGAATAGTATGTTTTTTTTCAATAGTTTTGTAGCCACTGTAGCCAACGATTAAAAAAATGTACACGAAATTCGTATGTCCAATAGTCTAACTAACAATAAGCGAGATTGCAAACATGCATTGTTACAATTACAAACAAAAAACGCTTTTCGTTTGCTATCTCAATGTTTAAAAAAAAAGAGTAGAAACGAACGCAGTCGTGAGCTGTCGCTAGTCCAGGCAAGGCACTAACCTCGTATATCTCTCTGCAGGGTTGTGGACAGCGCGCCGTCCGCCAACGCCACGTCCAAGAGGTTGATGTTCTCCCGACACCGAGTCACCACCTCGTTCTGTGCCCAAACATGATATATTTGCCAACGTTCCTCTAATCAAGTAGGGAATATTCATCAATATTAAAGATGGAAAGCGTATTTGCTGTATCTCGATAAACAGGTATCGATGTATTTAAGCAAAACTCATATTATATAGGCGAAGGACCGTTTAAAGAGTCGATTTTTTTTTAGTTTAGAAGTTATGATTATTTTTTAATTTCTTGGCTATTTAGACAAGATACCGCAATTACGCTCTTCGGCGTCGATATAAAAAAAAACAGATGTAGTCGTTATTCTTTAAAATATGCCGATTCAGCTAACTAAATTGTTGAAATTAACGCGGCGCAGCTAAATGATGTTAAATAAAAAATGTAATCAAAATAATTTTCAAAACCAGATCTGTTCATTTTGTATATCAATGCATCGAATATTTCACATAGATGTAAGTTGTTACATGCGATATAAACCCTCATATTGGTAAAATCAATTATGTTGTGATCAAAGTTAGAAATGATCATAAAATTATCATTTAAGGAAAATATTTTAATTCTATAATGTATAAAAATTGATCGAAGTTGGAAATTATCGTAAAATTTTATAAAAAAAGTTTCTGGTGATAAATATGTTTACATATTTTTCATTTATTCAGACTTAATTTACATTCTAGGTGAAATATTCTTAAATCATACAGTGTAGGACCTAAGCTGTGCTCTATGTCATTTAATATTGAAAATTAATAATAATTAGATAAACAGCAAGCACTTTAAAAGTTGGAAGTATAAACTTACTACGGACATTATCTTCCTTGCAAGCGTAGAAGCGCAGAATCTCACTCATTTTTGTATTATATTTGTAGAAAAATTAGGTTTCGATGCGTCATGCTAGGAAATGAATTAAATGCATGCGGGTAAATAAGGCCTCATTCTGAAATCACTTACTTGTTTTAAAAAGTAAGTGTTGCTAGCTGCTGATATAACAAAAAACAAAGATATTATATGTCTAGAATAAAAAGTGAATGTAGATGGCAACAAAAATATAAGATTAGCAAATTCAAATCTAACAATTTCTAATTTATTAATTCAGTTCTGTATGCGTAAGTATAACAAAACAAAATATAACCGAAATGTACTCATACAGATAATAAAGTACACTCACACAATCTATCCGGTTTTAATCGAATCTTTTGCTATTTATTATCTATACTCGTACATGACATATACAACATCTTTGAATTTTAAAAAAAGACCTTACTGTCAAAAACACAAAAGCCAGTCGGAAAGCCCACACGCATAGTAATTTAGAAGAGTCGACACCTATTTTCTTTTATACCGCTTTTAATTTAAATGTTGATAGAGAAGGGTGTTAATTGACTGAAACTCCATATTCAAAACTGACACATTTATTCTTCTAAACATTATACAAAGATCACTTTAGTTTTAACATTATGTAAAAAGAAATCAATTAACAGCCTAGCCCTAATCAACATGATGATTAGTACTTAATGTATACATATATATGACGTGAAATAATGCGGAGGTCAGTCAAATCACATATTGGTACGACACGCCTAAAATTAACTATTAATTATTTATTTAGTTAGTTAATTGATTATTTGATTAATTAATGATCTGTTAGTCATTCTAACTGATTACCTAATATATCACGTATTGACGAGGAATCACTTGTTAGACTAAGATGAAACTAAATAGATTGTGTATTAGCTATCTAAACTTCCCCTAATTGTGAGCCGGGGCGAATACGTCTGATTTGACATGTGTCAATTCGATGTTTCAACTGCACTCGATTCCAATAGTACACGTGTAGCTAAAATATATATATTAATATAAAATAACAACCTACCTACAGATATTACCAATCAGTTCGCTGAAAATTAAAATTAATAACACGCAATACCCTTTTAGTGGTGGTAATATTAAAAATGAAAAAGGTCCCAAACATTTCATTTACCGCTCTGATATAAGCGTATAAGTAACTTTTGGGAGTGTATAACTAACAGAATGTAAACTTTGTAAAACGACTGTAATTTTGTAAACTCTGCATTTTATATTAATATGTATAATAGTTACGTGTGGACCGGGCCTATTTTGAATAGCAGCCATGCTCAAATGGTCATGTGATCACTTTTAACTTATATAGACAACATAATATATTACCGGAATATATCCAAGTTATATTTGACCTAGCACCAAGTTATCACCACCATTGGGAGACAGGGAATTGAAGGAGAAAAAAAACAGGCAGTTAGTATGGAACTCAACTACACAAACATTCACGGAAATCAATCAAACAGGTTAGTAAATAAAAAAAAATCAAACACACTGCAAGGTAACTCGAAACACAACGAAATAAATATGTGATTTGAAAGTTGGGACAGTTTCACTTTTTCTAGAAATAAATTAATAACAAATAAAATAAAAAAACACAATATCAACATAAAATTAAAAATCAACATTTAAAGTGAAACTATGCCTTTATAGCGCAACCGTTTAATTTTGATTAAAAAAATCGTAGCAAGGACTAAAATGACAGCTGTCAATTATTTTTTATTATTTTTGGGTAATTTACGATGATTACTACAAAAAACATTTAATTCGTACACTCAAAGATATTGTTGACAAATCCGTCATTTAGTTCATTTAAAACACGCATGACATCTATTTAAAATCAAATTATTTTTAAGGTATTGTTTCCTTTTGATGCATTTATGTACAATATCTGATAAAACTACAGATTTGCATTATTAAAAAATCTAATATATAGATAGCATTATATAGCCGTCAGTCGTCCGTGATACAATTAAATTCGTTAGTACAATACTGCGCTTGTCAGACTTCAATGTAGTTGCATTTATAGCCGTATAAATGCTTATTTGTACCAAAGTTACCTTTAACTTTAAAAATGCAACTACTGCATCCGCACATCGATAACGAATTTTCTTTGTAGGTACAAATAGAAAAATGTAATCATTATAATAGAGATCAATTAAAAACGGTTATATTATTTTAAACTTATATAAATATTATTTCTCCTATTTTAGAGCAATGCTTGTGCGTTTTATTTGGAATGTAATATTATTTTATTCTAGAGATCATGCTTAAAACAGGCACCTTTACTAAGCAAAAACATACATAGTTAATAGTTATTTAAAACGAATCAATCGTAGGATATTATAGTTCTTATTTTTCTTTTAGAAAATTTAATTGACTATAAATAACCTTTAGATAAGAAGTTAATCTACTTATTTTATCATTGCTGAAAATATTATGGAAAAAATTGAGCGAGACGAACTCTATGAGGAATCTGACAATCGCAGGGAAGGTACCGCATGTAATTTTAAGTCATTCAATTCACTCGTGTTTCAACCGCTATGTACGAGTACAATTTGTACTAATGCATGTGTTTAAATGAAAAAAATAATTGATTAGAAATACCATTATAACAGGGAGCAAATTTACAATGAGGACACAAACGTAAATCTAAGCTTGCATTTACATTATACGCATACATAGCGACACACGTAAAAATGAATTAAAAATCCATACGGAGTATCAACAGATATTGCATACGTTTAGGTTTGAACTCATTTTGAGATAGTGTAAAACAAATAATTATAAATCGTAGCAGTAGATCATTACATCACTTCGCACTTTGGCTACGTACGTTGGTACGCGCGTCCGTAACAACGCTATGCGCGCGCTAACTACGCGCGTCACTTGCCGCAAGACGTCTAACCTACACGCATGCAATATCGTCGGGCGCGAGTGAGGTCACTGCAGATGGATGTAGACTATGAGCAAGACGGAGAGCGCGGCGAGCGCGAGGCAGAGGCGCGCGCGCAGCGGCCGCCTGGCGCGCTCGTCGCAGTACTCCGTGTCGTATCTTACGTAGTCGAACGCGCGCAGCAGGTCCGGCGAGGAGTCCTGCCGCGCCAGCAGCGCCTCCGCCGCCTCCAGCTGCACGCTCGAGCGCCGCACCAGCGACCGCACCTCCTCGCTCTCAGACTCCGAGTCGTCCCAGTTGCGCCGGCTGTGCTTCGGCGACGGCGACTCGCCCTCCGAGTCCGCGCTCTCGGTCGAGCGGCGCCGCAGCTCCGTTAGAGCTACCTTCTGGAGCTCGCTTTCGTTGTTGTCCGGCTTCCGGCGCCTGTTCAGTGAGTCGAGAATGTCGGGCCGGTTGTTTACCTCGGTGTACTCGAGCGAGCTGTTTACCTCGTCGCTGGTCAAGTTCGAGCTGTGCCGCCGCCGACTCAGAGCTTGGATGTTGAGCAAATCGAACTCGGGCGAGCGCTTGCTGTTCTTTCGCTCGCTCTCAGATGGCTTTCGTCGTCGATTGCCGTCATTGCTCTCGATGCTGGTGTTGTTTCTGGATCTCTCCAGGCTGTCGAGAAGCGACTTCTTGCGTTCGGCGCTCGACATCGACTTCTTGGGTTTTCTGGATGGTGTTTCAATGGGAGAGTTTCTCGTGGGCCTCTTGTATCTTGGCAGGCTCCTTTCTCTAGACATGTCGGAGGGTGGTCGTCTACGTCGTGTGCCACTAGGACTCTGTTCGTTCTCGGGTTGAGCAGATAAACTTGAGCAACAGTCAGATTGTGAGTCTAGGAACGCGCGATAATCATCACCGAATTCTAGCAGACGACGTGCGGCGTCAGAGTCCGGTGCCTCTGAATATGGTTCAGAATTGTATTTTTCCTGTTGAAAAAATGATAAACACTCAATAATATTTACTTCACCTGGTTTTATAAACAATACAGTAACTGTAACATATAAACATAAATTCCTCACCTGATAGAAATCCCAAGCTTGTTCTGAAAACGAACTGTGTTCTTCCGTACCAGCGGTCACACTTTTATCAATGTCCGAGTCCTTATCCATACTCAAGTCCCACAGCTGACTCGGATCCCCCAGGCTGAGAGCTAAGAAGGTCCTTTCCCTCTCCGTGCTCCTTGCTAGCCTGGGTCTGACAGGACCACCTTCGGGGCCAAGTTTGAAGCTGGGCGCGACTACTTCTGGCTCCGTCTGCTCGGGGATGGCACTGTCCTGTTCCTTGGTCGATATGTGCGTTTTCTCGATGCTTCGTCGCAAATGAGCGATGGTCGCAAGTTGCTGTTTTATCAGCTCCTCGTCGCTGTCGTTACCGGACGTCGATGTGGTGTCGAACCTATGAAAAGTAACCCTTTAGAAAAGTAAACATAAAGATAATACCTACTACTACTACTAACTACCTGTCTGCCTACTTGGTTTCTTACAACTATCGATAGAGTTGAAATCTTGAGATAGTCCAAAAACGTTTAGTAAAAAAGAAAAATTTCTTCAGACACCAGTCATTATGTGTGACAACAGTTTTCTCAATATTTAATTATCCACTAGGAACCCAAACAAGACGGGCACTCTTTGAATTATTCAAGAATCTTCTCTCTACCTACATCTACCTCTCTACTTTTTTTTTTGTCTGTTGGTACATCAGCACTCATCTCGATTTTACTCT
>DWNJ01001067.1:0-12854 GCA_018250275.1 Udranomia eurus
CTGATGACTCACCATGTTAGTAGATTCCTAAATAATCACCACTTATAGACTACGTACATTACCGTATGTTCTTTGTTGTTGTTATTTTTTCGACGACGTTATAGGCGATTTCACAGTGTTTTTGTACTTGCTTGGTGAACTTTTCTTCACATCACTTCACATTTAAATATACCTAAGAGATACAATTATGATCATGTGTTTTATCTATGGAAACATCGTGAAGTCGAGTGAAATAACATAAGCTAATAGAATCATATTCAATTTAATTAAACTTTAACATACAAGGTTAAAGGGTAAAATAAAAAAAATCGACTGACAAGACCGAATCAATTAAGCTAAAATTAACAACAAATGGATTTAATTGTAAATGCGAGTTTCCTAATATCGTCCATTCGTGTCCAAAGTTACGTCAATGCCCCTCATGTTGTATACGTTTGGCTCTGACGTGACTTGCAAATATTTGGTTGCATGATTACAATGCCAATTCTATTTTTGACGCGAAAATGAAACTTGAAAAGCATCTAAAGGCTATATTTACACATTATATTAATATTAATAATTACGTAGATATAATAGAAAAAATAAGAGTAAGTTGTGCCAGGCGGATTGGCACGCCGCCCGCGCCGCCAGGGGCAACGATCCCGTCCGCAATACTTTTACTCTTCCTTAGGACCCAGTTACATGGCGCAAGCTTCTTCCCACTTATCTACAGTAAGATCACATTGGCTTTCATCTTTTCAAACAGGGAGGGCCAAATTTTGAGACTTGACCTACATACCTATATAATGAATAGTATCAGACGTTACTTTGCGGAAATCCATGCTTATTATATACAATCTATAGATTGGATGAATTAAAGGTATATACCGTCATACATAATAATAGCGGTTTGTTGCGAACGTTTGTGTAAATTGAACGTAATTTGCACCTCCATGATACTATGAAGAGAATTTTTCACAATATTTCCGTGGGATTGGCTAATATTAACTTAGTACGTTGACGCCAGAGCGTACTTTTGTAATGAAATGAAATATTGTGTATTAAAACTTGGAGTAATGTGTAATAGAGTTTCATTCAGGTTAATAGTTAATAGATATTAATGTCTGTATACGCAAGAATTATATTGAGTTTGATTCATGTATGGAATTATTGCAACGGAACCAAAAATCTAACAAGTAGATAGCAATAAAATGTTAGCAAGTTGTGAATTGTACATTTCTCAACATGAGACAAACATTGTATATCGACACAATATTATTCGATTCTCTATATTAGGCACTTAAACATTGGTAGCTAGTGTGCTCACCGCTGAGAGAGATGCCTTCTTGAGCAGAGTATTGATCAGTTGATAAAGTATGAGAAACAACCAATATTTGTTATTAAAGAAAATTTGTAAATGTCGCGGATTTTCGTTCAGCCTTGAACTTTATCAACGCAGCAACGTAAATAGAGATTCTCATGCACCACGCTTATCGTGATGTGAATACGATATACACAATGAAATCACATCTATTAGGGTGATTGGGCTCTTAATGTTAATGTAAGTTATCACGTCTGGTTGATTACGCATAGTAATTATTTTCTAGCTCACCAGGCGCTCTCCCCGTCTCCGTCCTGTCCCTAGTAGTTTAGACCGATTTGACAGGTTAGAAATAAATCACAGCGTCATCTACTTTGTATTCTAAGTTAGGTAGGTTTTGTAGCTTTGTCATTTCATATTACATTAATATTTTTTTTAAATAAAATATTGCCTATATCTTAAGTTGGAAAAAGTTACATATCTGTGCGAAATATCACTACTACTATTTACCTTAACCTTCCTCAAGAATTGCACTATATTTTCGTAAAAATCGTATTTTTATACGATTTTGTAGCTTTTGCGAAAATCGGGAACATATATCCAGACTGCTTTTGGGGACTTTGTTTTATAATATGTATAGAAAAAAGATAGCTTATGTCCTACCCTATAAACTATTTTATCTTCTAGTGAAAGTTCCATAAAAATCGGTCTAGTCGTTCTAGAGATTACACCGTACAAACAGAAAGATAGAAAGACATACAAATGTTTAAAATGGTTTTTTAGGTAACAATAACACACTGCACTTGAATAATCTTAGTTATTTTGAAATCACAAACAGAAACTTCAAATTAATATGCATAGATGTAGAGTAATCTGTCTGCTGCACGCTGGCCGTGCAGCGTAGCTAATACGCATGAACATACGTGTGAGTTATATATCTTATAGCTATATCTATATTTTAGTTATATATATTTCATAAATAAATAGTACAATGAATTTATACAACGATTGATTCGAGTGTATATAAAAAAAAAATTTAACCAACATTTTAAAAACCAGCAGGACATTTTTAATATCGAGATTTCTCAATTTATTGAAATATTTATTCTGTATGTTCAACAATGATTCAGACCATGTGGGAAGTTCACCACCACACAACCCTTTCGCTGGCCCAGTGGCGGAAGGGTATCCGCGGGGATTTCCTGACGAAAAAAAAATGTGGGAAGTTACTATTTTGTCTTATCTCTTGTTTACTTGTTGTGTGAAATTAGTCACTATTTTCATTTCATTTTCACTATTTTCATCTACGAGAAAGTGATCCGACCATTGAATTTGCATAAGCACGTGCAGCTGGCCAAATGGGTTTATACAACGTCAATGGATTTTAACCTTTCCTTTGTATTCGGTAGACTTATAATAGCCTCTATCAATTTCATAGAGATCTAATGACTGAATAACGGTAAATTTCGATTATTTTGTTGAACGGTAAATCCCATATTCCAAATCAAAATCATTTTTGTACACGGCTAACGGGGCACTCACAATTTGTCAATACGTTACAATTTTTATAATCCACACCGGATCGTAATCCGTACCGTTGGAGGATTGGATTGGAGTTGTCGTAACGTCATTTTGGAATTCAAACATGATAGTAGAATTTACGATGATCAATAAACAGCTTACGTTAAAGCTGCGCTACGTTTCATTTTTTAAACAATTTTCACCCATAATAATTGTTTGGCACGTAATATGTATTTATAAACATTGCAATTTTCTCTTGTGTGCGTGAAGGATTAGTGGTGGTGTTGTGCAAATCTGAAGCTTGCATATAGGCTGTTATTTTGAAATCGACACTTGAATTTCATTATACGCATAGACTGCGGTTGCGGAACTGGCGAGCACCGCGAGGGGCGCGGGGGCCGCTGCCGACCGCGTGCGCCCGCGCACCGAGGCCGCGCGGTAGGGATGTTAGCATCGAACCAAATATCGTTGACCGATATACATCGATTTATAGTGCATTTTCAAATAATTTAACATTAGTCTAGTGATTGATTTTGACTAGTAGTTGATTTGTCTATGCAGTATAATTAAACAATGACGTCATACGCGTCATCATTATACACACGTATCACGATCAAAAAATTTCACTGGGGGGTTTTTCTTTCGGTAACCCAATTGAAAAGTGGGTCTCCAAAACAAAGGTTGGCTTGTAGATTGAAATCTCACAGTATACATTGCTCTCAATATATTTGAGAAATATTTTTATTAGTTCATTAATATTCTAACTACTACTCACGACATTCGGGTTTTATTTATTTTTAGGTAATATTCTAATGTATGTTACAGTAGTAGGGGTGCCCTTAATTTAACTATAGAAATTGCGAAAAAGACCGGTCATCATTTTGGCTATGGAAGCCAATGGAAGCTTATCGATGTCTGGATAAAGTCGGCTCACATTAACTTCCCTAATCGCGCGACGTTCGATTGTCAGCGTGGGCATGAGTCGATTGAGCAGTCAGTCGTCGCCGTGATGTGTCACGCGGTGGTTCTCGGTGTTCTGTTCTCGCTACCCTCGTACTTGTATTCGGCCGTACCCTTCAGGTGAGCCGCGACTGTGATTATTACACGTAGTGTTATGCATGCGACCTGTGATCTATGATGTGTATTGTGTACCATTATCATTATGTGATCGTCTAAAATTATCCAGTCGTAACCTTGTAACCGAGAAAAATTGCTCCTCAGAAAATACAAGTTTGATACGGATATTATCTCTTTCTTAGTGACCTTCGGTATAAATGTTGTTGACTTTGGGAAATATTTACTCTATTTGCGCTGGAACGATAACTCGACAATCGTCCTACTAAGTATACTCGTACGATACGAATACGTGCGATAATTCGCTTAATTATCGGGTGCATCGAATGTCTCATCGAAAAAAAGTAATTCTCATTATCGTACTGGATTAGTGGGTACTTAACGACGATCGACGAGTAACGGTCGATCGATGTATTAATAATACGGTCACGTCGCGAGCGAGGAGTGCGCGGAGGCCGAGGTGCACCAGCTGGCCGGAACTCGCGTCAATCACTCTTCGACCGCCGCACGCCCGCGGCCGCGTGACGCGCCACCGACGTGACCTATGAGCGAGCACCTGGGACATGGGCCTCGTGGGCCGCAGCCTGGAAATACTGCTGTGGTGGCTCTCCGCGCTCGTTGACGCCATAGTCACCACACAAAAGTTAGTAGGTTACCACACGCGGAATCTATTTGAATTTGGTATTGTGGAATAGCTACCGAATTTTGCCTTGACCTGTGCACTAAAGAGTCGAAAATCAAATGTTTTTATTCCTTATAATGTATCCAAGTACGCTTAATGAACGTCATATATACATTTCAATTAGTTGTAGGCTTTTAACGCTTTCAGATTCTCAGGCTATGGTTACAACATAGATTCCGATACTGAACTCCGGGACAGCGACCGTTTGTGTCAATATTGGTCCCATATCATCTGTTTACAAAATCAATTGAAATTATTAACATTATTACATGAGGCATAGATCTATATCTAGGCTATCTATCTATATATTAGGCTATCTATCTATATATTAGGCTATCCTAGTAGAGTTAATTCAAACCCATGCCCTTTAATCGTTTAGATAGCCCCTTATGTCATAAAAAGCATTGCGGCACAAGACTCAAGTCTTGTCACTGCCAACAGTCTTTTAAAATGCAAAGGCAAGGATCGATTTTTTTGGAATGTTATTAAAAAATCTGACCAACATTCCGATAAAAAAATGGCATGTCTTATGAAGTAGTAATTTAGGAAATGCAAGCTTGTGGTCGCTCCTATTTCATACGTGATTCAAAGCTTAATTCAATTTCACCTACATACTTGATAGTTCGAGGTGGTCTTAACCGTGTTAAATTGTGCACGGTGCGATAAATAATAGTGTGTTGTGAAGCAGGGCGGCTGTGGCATCAGTACTCGGTGCTGTTCGCCGCGTAGCTACTTAGCACACAATGCTGACCCGCTTCGCATGTGCGGCTCTGTGGAAGGTGCCCGACAAACAGCACCTAACTGTAATAATTAATTATCTTCTTATAATATCGTACGCTATATTGGTAACATGTGCATAGCTATGCATAGCAGTTACGAGAAATATGTATTTCATTGTAGTGAAAATATAAAAATACTATGAGTGAGCGTGTAGTCTTAAAAGTATACTTTAATGCTTTATTTTGCGAGATATTTGTCGTTCCCGTGCATTGCCAAACAAACACTTGTCTAGATGTACTGTACCTAAAGTAGTAGTAGGAGTAGGTGTCCTTAAATATTTAGAAATGACAAAGCATGTCCTAAATGTAATGTTAAAATAATATATATAATGATAATCTAGATAAACCGAATGGTGCTATCGTCAGCAGCGGGGTTATTCCACCAGATAACTATTAGGCCCAAATCTCTCCGAGACGCCATGTCGATGTCGCCGGCTTTCGTATCCAAACAATTGGCCTTACGCGCCCCTCAGTCTTCAAAAAGAAGCCATATATCGGAGTACATATTATCGGAAATAGCCGTGTTATCGTTATCATTGTAAAGTAGCAGACACATGCATGTTAGTAATCGCTATAAATAAAAATATCATCCCAATGCCCAATCAGTACCTACATATGTCGACATTGATTGTAAACTGATATCACCGAGTCGAACGATACAGCTTGATGAAAACACTGATAATGTTAGGTAAAAAATCTGAATGTAGGCCGTTTTTTCGGTTAAAGTAATTTAGTATAAATATAAATTTAGTATAAGTAAAAAGAAAAATCAGTAATGTATTTATGTTCTAATTATTAAATTGTCGTGAGACGGCAGTAAATATGCTGCATGCTAAATATTAAAATATCGACAAAACCCACATCATGTCTGTTGTACATTTTATTTTGTAAATATGCATTTCGTATTATTTACATAAAATAATGGGACCGAACTTTATAATTAGAAATACTTGCTAAGATCTTTACCGTGCAACATCTTTTGAGCAAATATATTTAAGTCAACCTTTATGATTTTTTTTATAGAGATCATTCACGGCACATTTCTATTGTAGGAATTGGATTGGATTATCAGATGTTCTGTTTGGCGTTTAGAATCTAATATCATCCCGAGTATGTGTCTAGAATGGATTGTGCTGCTAGGTTAACTCTGCATTTCGGTACCGATATCTAATTTGAGTGTCCAAATGTATCTTCCGAACTGGTCCAACGAACATGATTCATATAGAGGTCAGCGTGTCCGTGTACACAACAAACAGGTTTAAGCTATTGAGAGTTAACGAAAACAACAACAACTTCATTGATAACATGTAAATAATGAAACCGTTGAATGTATATCGTAGTCGTTCGAAAATTATTCGGTTTTTGCTAAAATAAAAATATTACAATTTCTGCCATAGAACGTTTGAAAATAAGGATATGTGTAACTCAGTAATCGGTACCTCGCACTGAAAATATTTTATCTACGTGTATATTCCTCCTCTCTTCCTCTTATGGAATCGGTGCCAATCGTCGTGGGCACAAACTCCAAGCGGTGGTTTCCATGTGTGCCGCATGCCCACGCCCGAGTTCTGTCTGATGTGCAAATAGATATTGCGTTCCCGTTTCGGCATCCAATAACATCCTAAATATTTGAATGTCGTGCTAATGGTTGACGAAACCTTTTGAACCTCACAAATTGAAATGACGGTTTCGGTATACATTAGTTACCTATAACAGTAAAATAAATCAGTAAAACTGTCTTCTCGAAAAATTGGTTGTCTACAAAGTCGTTTTACGGACGATAATTTTACGTGATACCTTTATAAGGGGAAACATTGATGAAAAATTGAATACTTTTAATTCATTTTTTTACTTCATTCTTTTGTATACTACAAAGAAGGAGTTAATTAAAAAAATAAATTTTTTCGATAACAATTGAAACCACATTAACTTTTCACTTCTAATTTATCAAGAGTTGACATAACAGTTGGCGTCTTCATCGCACGCATCGCCCGATGGAGTGGAAGAGAGATAAATGTGTCACAAGCCGAACGTTTAGGAACGATCGTGCCTCTCTATAGCTCGTGTCGCGCTCTCGTTTGTACGCTGGAACGTGATACTCTTTCGTGCGTGCAGCCGACGTTCATCGATTTATTAGACGTTATCACGTCAGAAAGAACAATAGAGAGGGTGTTTAAGGATCAACGAAGTTGATGTAGCTTTGCCTTCTTTTCTTATCAAAGTAAAAGAAGGCATCATTAGTCCAAACCCGTTTAATAAATTACTTTTATTTGTTTGGTACATGTGCCCTACCTTTTGTACCACTATACTTTTTCGTGTCCACTAAACGATTATTAAATAATATATTGGGATGTATTAACGTTATTGTAACGCAAGTGGCTGGTGTATTGCAGGAAGGCGCGGCGCAAAGAGCGCGAGGGCGAGGGCGCCGGCGACCCCAAGCTGTACCTGCAGGAGGCGCTGCTGGAGCGCAAACTACCCGAGCTCGACATGCGCCAGCTGGTCGACCTGCCGCACGGCCTCGACTACAACGAGTGGCTCGCGTCGCACAGTGAGTACACACTCTACCTCAATGTTTGTGGTTCTGCTACGCGACATTATTTTGTATATTGGTAGCGATAGAGTGAGGTTTCTGTACGTTAATTGACTACGCTACTTATTTTTTTGATTATAGGCGTAAGAATCGAGTAAGGATGCCAAAATAATCACTGCCATCTGCCTATTGCTATCCGCTGTGAGAAAAGCATTTTTAATTAATAATAAACTACTATCGCTGGTTTCAATCCGGTGACGGAGGAGTTTCTCAATTCGACACGCATATATTTATTATATATAGGGTTAACCGATTTTGATTATTCTTTTTTTAATAGATAGGGAATACTCCAAAGCTTGTTCCATAATATAAATTTTGAACAAAAATTCTAAACCTAAGGGTAGACAAATAGGAGATGATTACATAATCGGTTACTGATTTCATTGAGTTATGTGTACCTTTAGTTGGTCTCATATTAACAAAATTGCAAAAAAAAAACATCCATAAGGGTGGAAATATAGGGGATGGTTGATGGTTCACTCACTCACCGATTATTAACTTAATACCGACTTGTGTGTAACCTTATCGTCGGTTTAATTTTTTTGTTAAAACAGTGAACAACATATAAGACTCATCAACTTTTCGCTAATGATAACTTACCCCGGACGGTTCCAGCGCTGGCGCTGTTCGACCACGTGAACCTGCTGTACGGCACCGTGTCGGAGTTCTGCACGGCGGCGTCGTGCGCCGACATGACGGGCCCCGGCGGCCGCACGTACGCGTGGTACGACGAGCGCGGCAAGAAGTCGCGCGTCGCCGCGCCCCAGTACGTCGACTACGTCATGACCTACACACAAAAGACTGTCAACGACGAGACCATATTCCCCACTAAATATGGTGAGTATGAGTGAGCGCAGGATAAATTGTATTCTCGGAGCATGAGAGCCGAAGTGTGAAATCATGAGTTCTCAGCAGAGCCAAAATATTTTTTTTTAATGAAATCGTATAGTAACTGCCGTATACTTTTAATTAATAAATTCCCTTTCAATTTATCCGATAATATACTTATGTTAGAAGGTGTTAGGACAAAGATAATTATGATCGGATAATATTCCGGCGTTGTTGCACATGTGCAATTTCGTCCTCCGTGGAATGAATGTATCTGTTGTGGCTCGGTGGCTCAATGATCTCAAAGTCCATATGATGAGGTGTGTGCGTGTCTCGGTGCGCAGCGAACGAGTTCCCGGCGCAGTTCGAGGGCGTGGTGCGGCGCGTGGTGCGGCTGCTGTTCCACGTGGTGGCGCACATGTACGCGGCGCACTTCCGCGAGCTCGCGCTGCTGCGCCTGCACGCACACCTGCACCTCACCTTCGCGCACCTGACCGCGCTCGACCGCCGCTTCGCGCTGCTCGACCACAAGGAGACCGAGGTGAGCGCCGCACTCTTATTGATTCAACCCATTCTGAACGACACACTAGCGACACGTCCAACTAATTGGCCGCGCACCCTTTTAGGTCCCACTGCTTGGCGCAGGTCTCTTCCCACGACTGGGGAAGGCCTGCAGCACTACTAGTAATTAGCAGTCGCTACCGAAGGCTATTGTGGATGATTCGATCGATGAAGAATTTTATTTAAATTTATCTAACACTCTAGAAACCAAAAAAGGCTTTATAAGTTGATGTAATCTCAATATGGATTTTATATGTTTGTTTTTAGTACAAATAGTAATAAAATATATTCAAAAGGGATATTATAAAAACAACAATTGGAATTGTGTTGTGGACAAACATTCAACATCTAGTTGTGAGTTCAAGGAGATCCACACAGTTTAAGTTATTGTACATATATTATTATTTAATAGTAAAGAAATATATTGTAAGTGCAATATATACAAGTGAAACCTCATATTGGTGAGTTACATGTTTACGAAGTTAATGTCTTGATGAGATCTTTAACAATATTTATATCCATCACACTTATTTCCATTTACCAGTTATAATGATACAAATTAATCAATCGACAGATATGTCATTTATGCAAAAACGTTCTGTAGATCTGATCGAACTGACAGTTATGTCAATCAACTGACAGTTATGTAAAATTAATATTTTCACTTCACTTAAATATGAATGGGCTGGTTTTATTTGATAACTACCAAGAGAAATCAATAAAAGATCAACCTCTGTTAACAATGGGAATTGAAGCTGATTGTTTTCAGCGTTGATTGAGCGAAAAACAGCTCTCTGTCGGTTTACGTTATTTTCGATTACATATTCAGCAAGATTGTTTGGTATATGAATTCTTTCATTTACAACGGCCATTATTTCAACCGCTCGAGGGTGATCACTGATTGGATCTCTAAACACATTTAATAAAACGGCAGCTATCCGAATATCCGTGAACATATGACTCATTGCTCGATTGAAATATTGATGGCGGAAGATTTTAAAGTCTCACTTTATTCTCCCGTTGATGACTTCAACAACCCACCTGACGATGGTTACTAACCGTGATTTGTTTGCCTCATCAGTGCGCAACTGAGTCTCATGTCTTTGCTTCGTTGACGGCATATGAGTTTCATAGCCGTGAAACTCAATAGTGTTCAAAGAGTCCCTGAAGCCTCTGTCTAGGATAAAAACATCATTAGGTTCATAATTAGGTTAGGTGCATAATGCGCACGTGTGATTTTTACAAAAACATCTTACCATAGATCTTACGAAGCACCGTAAGATACTGAATTGCATAAAAAAATACTTAAAAATGCGCATTTTCTTCATTACACTATATCTTTTTTCCTGCACTAGATCCAGAGTTGCTGCCATACAAAAAGTTTTAGTACTTTTTAAGATCTTTTTAATGACATACATCATAAAGTGTTACAATACTAGGGACGAAACCGCCCATTTTCCTTTGATTAAAGTTCTTAACTTTCAATATTTTTTATTTCATAAGAACCTTCTACTGATAATATTTAACACAAAAAGAGATTTAGCGAAATTTCGCTATCCATCTATTCCATCCGGTCCCGCGTGATGCGATAAGCAAAAGAAATAGAGATTCATTTTTATATATATAGATGTATCATATCTGTAAATTCGTTAATTAATTCATAATGTTTATTAAACATACGAGTTTACCGTCTTCCAAACCGAATACTCCTGATGACAAAAAACATTCGAACCAACGATTCCAGAAGAGCTTGCAGCTCTGTATAGATCTTCCAGTTTAAATATGCACACCCCTTCTTATAACAGCAGTGTTCTTGGTGCAATGTTCTGGTTTTGGTGTGGTCAGGAAGACATACATAAACGAGGCGTTCCAACTTAGTCCTCAGGGATAGCAACGCATTTGTGGTCTACCTAAGAAAGAACTTCGATCCTATCTTGGGTTGATTACAGATGTCCATGGGCCGCAGTGACCACTTACTATCAAGTGGATTGCATGCTCGTTTGCTACCTTGCAGCTATAAAAAATGCGTACAATACAATACGTACATATACGTTCACACAACAACGTTTTACACTACGTTATATCCGTCCATCTGACAGACTACTTCCATCATGCATTCCCACTGTAAATTGTATCCGCATCACGCATCAGCATCCGTGGTATTAATTCTCCGCTGTACCCACTCTATAAAAGAAATATGAGTGGAAATCCATAAACATTTCATGTAATCAAAGAGTAGCGCGGGGAGCAGCGACCTATTTTTTCATTTCCGTTCTATTAACGATCCCATGGATTGATAACTTGATGTGGGCTTCGCGTTAGACCTATAGAATATCGACCTAGACATAATAGATATTGTTAGGTAATAAAATTATAGAGGGGCTCTACATTGATTTATTTATTTCACAATGTACAAGTACAATTTATAATCTCTGCCTTCTAACTTAGTTTGACCTGTTTTGTAGACGACAGTGTCTTCCTCAGAATATATGGAGTAAGTTCACAATAATTGCCTTGATTAAAACATAACTATAGAACTTTAATGTATTAAATATAATTTTACTCAGCATATGTGCAGGTGTGTGTGTGCGCACGTGTGGGTATGATTGTGCGTATATGTGTGTAAATGTGAATGTTGATAATGTGATTTTTAATAGTTTTTCTGCACTATCATAGTCAATAATACTACACAGGCATACTTACCCATGTCGCGTATTCTTCGAAAGACAAACAAGATACTAAGACCAAAATAAATAAGTTAAGTTAAAATAAGTAATTATTCGTACATTACATTCCGCTTTGTGGACAAGTTTACGGCATATTTTGTCTTGGTATATGGCTTAGCCTAAGGCTTGTGTATCATTATAAATGTGAATTTGTACACTTAATATGTGTACATGATATTACAAAATATATTAAGGAAATCGAATTAAAAAACGGACGACACATTTATTAAAAATAATTGGCATGACGCAGTACGCAGTACTAGTACGTACGCAGTACACAGTACTACAGTACGTACGCATAGTACGCAGCCAGCTAGAATGGACCTCGTATTCCAAACGAAAATTATAACACCTAATATACCAATACCTATGTCAAATGCGAGCGGATCCGTAAACAGACGTTAGTCTAGTCAGGTACCTACGTGATTCAGAACATGTATATGCGAGCATTGTACTGAGAACGGTGGGTCAAGTGCTGTCGAAACGTCCACACATCACAAACACACCCGCTCTAGTTAACGAATTAGTTTGCGTAGCACATAGTCCACCCCTCGTCTTGTAGTTAGGATAGGCACTTGGCCCTGTGAATAGATCTAGTTCGTATGTTAGATGTGTATCGTAAGTAGCAGTTCCAGATGGTCAGTACGGATACGGACATCCATATTCAGCCTCAAACGAATGCTTGAGGTCGTATGTAGATGTTGCGACTTTTGAGGAATAAATGAGGAGAAAGCATTGCTTTATAGTATATCGAAGCGTTGGTATGTTCCAAATATATGCGCATAATGCC
>DWNJ01001068.1:0-12851 GCA_018250275.1 Udranomia eurus
GGTAGCATGTGTAGTCGACCTAAAAAAGAACTTCGATCCTGTCTTGGGTTGATTACAGATGACCAAGGGCGTCAGTAAACGCTTACCATCAAGTGGACTGCGTGCTCGTTTGCTACCTCACAGTCATAAAAAATAAGTTTTTCTTAATTTCATTCTTCTTTCAGGCAAGTCGTACACAATGTTGGGGCGACCGGACGCGTCTGGATCCATGGGGGCCATCCCCTGCGCGATCTCCTGGCTGTTCAGAGGTATCGCGGAGCAGAGACACAAATGCGGCACCCGCTTCTCGGTCAGGGTGTCTGCCGTCGAGCTGTGCACCAACACCAACCAGATACGGGACTTACTGGCGCCGTATCATAATGGTATGTGACGGTTACGTATGCCGTTGACATTTTAACGAATGAATTTCCAGTACTCAAACAAACCCTTGCCTTTAATTGGTGAGATCCTTGATTATTTAAGATGAATCGTCATATTCATTTGTTCATTAATATATAATAAATAGTAATCTTTATTATGATCCAGTAGTCTTTCTAAGTTTTAGTTGAATAAAGAAATATAAATCTCAAATTTCTTGCAGAGTCATGAGAGTAGAAAACTACATTGCCGATATTGATTATTGATAATTTATGACTTATTAGCTGAAACAGTCATAAATAGAGAAAATTACATACCTACTTATAATATTACCACCAGATACGGAACAATCTCCCGGAGTATACCTTCGCGATGATCCTCTCTTCGGCACCCATCTTCAGAATCAGTCAGAGCTGCGAGTACACAGTGCTGAGAAGGCAGCATTCTACTTGGATGCGGCGCTGGCCACTCGAGGCGCTAGAGAAGAAGGGAAGGATAGTCATCTGCTGTATACTCTTCATGTATACCAGTATAGCGTGGGAGGAAAGGGTGCAGGTGAATATCCGGTTTCAAAAGACTTAATTAGGAATATTCGGGTCAGGTCAGGGAACTGAAGGAAATATAATTGTTGCCGACAAGATGTAGTAGAATCAGAATAAATTTATGAACATCACCAATATTTTTTCAGTTCCTATTATAAGAACTTTCGGGCGATAAATCTCGGAATAGTTAAGTCTGTAAGTTGTTTCCTTCAAGTAATTACGACTTAAAATCTTTAGTCTGGCAAGAAAAGGAGTTTACATAAAGGAAAAGGATCCTCGTTAATTTTAATGCTAACAGGTTTATTCGTTAAGACGCCTTCTTAAACTTTAAAAGTCTAAAGTGCCATGAAAACATTTTCGTAACTTTCCTTCTGCACAATAAGACCTAGGAGTTGTTTGCCTAACATTTTGCCGAGGAATAAATATTTTTAATGGCTTCTGTTCCCGTATTGTGATTTAAGATTTCGGTCGGTTAAGCCACAATCGCACGCATGTCAAGTAAAGTAAATTTATTTCCTTTCCTTTGAACAGATGTGAATATTTTTTTCTGATAATGTACGAGTATGTTACCTATGTAAAATGACGCGTTGTGTGTGCGTTTGTTACTTGAAGGAATCTTGTCCATTACAAATGACCGTGGCATTACTTAGTATACTCAATAAAGTAACAACATACTTAAATATGCAATATATAAAAATACAATTGAACATACAAACAACTCAATAATGTAGTTGTATTAACATCAATAAAAGTATTATTATGGGAACGTGAGAAAGTTGAAGACACCAGGATTGGTTTTTCTTTTCATGTTTGTTTCCTGCGTAAGCGCCACAGACTATGTTTCAATAATCTCGTACAATGTGGCCAACCTCGAATAACCAATTCTCCCAAGTTAAGTTAAATCCTAGTAATGACCCAATATAAATATTCTTAGTTATTTAATATTTTTCTTTGCAGTTGCTGGAGGCCGAAGCAGACTACATCTAATTGATTTGGGGAACTCAGAACGAGGAAAAACCAATGGCGGAATACCATTATCTGGACTGGGAAACATTCTTCTCGCCATATTCAACGGTCAACGCCATCTTCCATATAGAGATCACAATCTTACCCACGTATTAAAAGAATGCCTCGGTTCTCTAACTTGTCACACAGCAATGATAGTTCATGTATCACCAAATGTACAAAATTACTCTGATACGCTCACAACTCTTCAGTTAGCTTCAAGAATCCACAGGCTACGAAGACGGAAAGTAAAATATAGTTCTAATAACAACGCGGGCTCTGGTGGCAGTTCAGGTGAAGATGCTTCTAAGCCAAGCAGCAGTGAACCTGATCCTTCCAGCAGTGATTTGTCTGCGGACACTGTTATCTATGTTGGACCATTGGATGATGCTACTGATGGAGAACATCCACCAGTCTACATTCCTCACATTAATTCAGGTGACAATAGATGTGTGATGAGTAAAGCTCTAAGAGGCTCAACTGTAGAACAAAGGCATAAATCATCTCTCACAAAGGTTGTTGAAGAAAAAAGCCCTATTCATAAACTGCATTTGTCTCCTAAATCATCTCCCTTAAAACAACCCTTAATGCAGCCCACACATTCCCCAAAATCATCACCAGTTCATACTGCGGCTGCAAAGACTACGCCAATGAAGAAGACGCTACCCAAGCAATTTTCAGATGACGGCAAAAATAACAGCGATGAGCAGTGGATTGACGGTCCTAGAATATCTAAGTCAAAATTAGTTGAAGCACGTCACATTATTAAAGAAACGCAAAATAAAAAACGAGAAACTTGGATTGACGGGCCAATGCAAGAGCCAAAATTACCACAACAGTTTGAATCTGTGCTCGTACAACCGAGTCCTGTACCATTACAAGTTGGCGCACTAAGTACGCACGCAAGCGAAAATATAGGGTACGGGTATATGGATAATCACAAGAAAAATATGATAAGAAAGTGGGTTGAAAACCAAACAACTCAAATTCATAAATCTCGACACAATTCTCCAAGCCATAAACCACAGGTGGTTCAAAGGGATCCGAACTTAAGGTTACCTGACGAGCTTGAACTTCATCGAATGGAGTTAATGAAAGAGGGTACTAGGAGGATTCATGTCGAAGAATCGACAATACGAACGGGTTTAAAAGCAGGGTCTAAAGGTATAGCTATAGAAGAAGAGAACTTCGGTCCACCTGAATACAGTTTACAAAGAAAGCCAAGTAGCAGTAAAAGTGTGCCGAAAAATGAGCCTGATGAAGACGATGACAGTGAAGAATTAGCAGAAATTCCTCCAGCCCTTCCTCTTATTCAACCCAGTAGTCTTAGCAGTAGAGAAGTATCTATGGAAAGCTTAGATAGTAAATATAAAGAAAGGTTAAGAATGGATGACGATTTAGTTTCAAGTCACAGCAGAGATATTGATCAACATGGTATGAGTAGAGGCCATATTGATGAAGAGGATGAAATTTTAGAAATTATTGAAGTAGAAGAACCCTTAGAACCAGTTCCTATGCAAGATTGTTGTCTCCAGGTAACAGAAGAAGATATAGCTTATTGTATGGGATTAACAGATCATTTTTATCATGATACAGATCAAGATGATGAAGATCATCCTTTGAGGATATTAAGTCAAGAAAATTTGACTGTTGCCTCAACATTCACAGATACTTTGTCGTTATATAGTGAAGTTGAGAGACAAATAAGACATGAGGCCTACCTTAGACAAGCTATGGCATTTTTTCCAGAAAATTTCACGTGTGATAATCCAATACCAGATATTCCACATCAGAGTTTACCTTCTTCTCGATCAAGAATAGATGATATCATAGGATTAAGTGAGTTATACGGATCTCGTAGAGTATTAGACGGTAATGAGATATCCACTTCTAAAATTGCACCACAATTTCAATCATTATCATTATGTAATGTACGAGATACGGAAGATTACCATGGTGATGGATCTGTATATAGCGAACCTGCATATAGACCTAGTGATAAAATATGCGATAGTTGCAAAAGATCAATGTCTAGACCTGGTAGCGCTGTAGGTGAATGTGATGCATTTCACGATCTAGATGTTACTCACAACGACTGTTACGGACCATTTGAAAGGTACCGCGGTAACGATATAACTGATGCACGAATAGCATCATTAAGACATCCGGACGGAGCATCTGATCCTAATCTACGAGAAGAAAAACGACTTCCTGGCAACGGTGCTCCATCGAGCACTTTTAGAGAGTTGAAATCAAACCTACATTTGGAAGTCACGCCTCCTGTAGTTACAACCGAACCACGGTCGGAGAAATGTGATAAAAACGATAAAGTTGTAGCAAGGGTGGTCGCGAGTTCGAAACCAGATGGCTACGACAGTGGTCACGAGTCAACGCCTAGAACAGGAAAACATAGTCCTGCAGCGACGTCGAGGCGAGCTGAGTCTGGCTACGACTCAGTGCCAAGAGATTCTGACGCGTCTTCGCTTGATTCCTACCCAACGCGACGCGCCGCAGTAGCTAGAGCGCATGCAAAGAAACACACGACAGCTAAATACAAACAACACAGCGATCGATCCTTTTGTTCATGGCTGAGAAACCCTTTCACGTGCAAGTACGCCGACACCGACCCGGAGATTAGTGATTTTTGAACATCAATGAGAAAAAGTGGTAAAATATGCTTGAAGTACACAAAAATTGTACTTGTAGCGATAAATTTCTGAATAGCTCGTATCAATAAACTACGTTACCGAATTTAATCTGGAGACTGTTTTTGTACTCTAGATATACTCGTATTTATACAAAAAGCTTTGGCACTAATCTAATGAGGTTACCACTGTATTTTTCTAAACCTTATGAAAGCTTCTAGTTCCGCTCTGAAATATATTTTTAAAGGCTAATTTAATGAAAGATCGAATTAGATAACTATTGTAATACTAGTGTACATAAAGATGTCAAAGCAACGAATAACGGTCAAGTAAATTTGTTGTAGTGATTCTGCTCATTTTTGTACTTTTATAAACTATCGGTCGGGTTGACTGGAATTGTAAAGATAGTTGCACAATGGTATTGAACTTTCAACCCTGAATAAAATATAACTCGGCATAAGTCGTCGCCGCAACCCGGTCAAACCGCATTGAATCTGAAATTCAGAAGTCATAAAAGTTGGACTTTTCTCACTTGAAAATTCAATATGATTCTGCTGTTCTGATGCAGAATTGAACATCGACCTCTAGGTCGACCACCTTCACCCGACCACATTCTTTTCTATTCGCAGTCTGGACATACAAATTCCGTAGTTGTCCAAATCTATTGTAAAATATATCTGGATTAATATCAAGAGTCTTCCTGTGTCTTCCTTCGCCGGCGAGGTCTTCGTCGTGTCTTCTTTAAATCGCGCAAGAACAACATGTTATAAGTAACTTAATGCAGTCACTTAATATTTTACTTAAAATTATCAGTATTGTCTTATTTAATAATGTGTACTTTTTGTTTGGACCTTCAAGTTATGGCCAGAAAATGGTGTCAGTCTGTGGTAGCCAAAAAGTTAACACTTATTCTGATATAGACTGATGATGTAACGGCATATAGAAGATCAACGTTAATAAGGGTGATAGGAACCAACAGTTTCACGAATAGCACAATGAACAATGTGTTAACATTACTTTTACTCTAATAAATGACATTTTTACCGACTTTAAAAATGATTTACATCTATGTATTATTTATTTATTTATTTTGACATTGTCTTTCTTTGTTATTAACTATGTTTTTGTATTATATAGTCTTATTATGTTTATGCTTTGTACTAGTGAAATATTATAACTTATTAGTTATAGAGTACTCGTACGTAGTATAACGCGAAACAAATTGTCGCAAAGAAAATAATTGTCATGCAATTTTACAATTTCAAATGGTAATTGTAAACTATTTATTTATGTATTTGTAAAATCGAAAAACCGTTTGTAATCAAGCTACCGCAGGCTGCCACCAGTAAAATTCTCCAAACTAGCCTGTCTAAATGTTATGCCATTGTTAGCTCTCATTTGAGTGGTTTCTCCGAATAATTTCTGTAGATTAAGTGACTGTTCTTTATTGTAAAATATAGAATAAGACTGGTTGGTTAGCCACGATCTAAATAGCTTTAAACTTGAAATGTTACGATGTTCGATGTTCGGGATCCTCTGTCCCATGTATATAATACTTGATCGCAATCACTATGGCTTTATCAAATGTTGGTGAACTTAGTTATCGCTTTATTGTCAATGTTCTGTTATTATACCATTAATATTATTAAATATATATCGTAAATTCTACTATGCGTTCATATTAGTTTAAATAAATCGTTCAATTTGAACTCTAATATGTTTGTTTTCTTTTGAATTCCTAATGAAAATCACATACCTGTTTATAACTCAAACACACTCAGAAACAAAAACAAGCAAATCACACAAATCTGATGACTGACTTTTTCAATCAGCACATGGACTCTATTCCTATGTATTGATATTACAAAACGAAACCGAATTTCCATAAGAAGGAATCACGAACATAATGTACAGCAGACTGAAACTTATTTAAACAAGATCCCTAAGGGTTTCCTCCTTAAACGAAAGTTGCATACGCTTTTATTTAAATCAGCGATCATCTAAATATAAATGAACTGAACGCGAAGGCTCCGGTAGTAAAACCATGAATAAATAACGTAAAACCGGGAACTTTCGACGCCCTCGGGGTGAAATTTCAAAATCTTTCGGGACACAAACTTTTTTCCCTACGCAAAGCGTAACTTTCGCCTGTTAAGAGGGACGCCTATTATCTTTCATTTCGGCTGTAATTTAACATTCTCCGTACATTTGGGGAAATCACGCTATCAAAAACGAGGCCCTACCCTCCTCTGTGAGGGTGACAACTTTTTTCTTGGAAATCTCCCAATAATTTGCCAAAGTGGCAGATGCTTAGCCCATAACGATTATCGAGCTGTAAAAAGATTTGGCTTTTATGTTTCCACGTTTTGAGGAAAACGGGGGAAGCCGGAGGATGTCGTTATCGGGCGCAATTACATTTACCTTCACGAGAAACAGCAGCGCAAAGTCACATTCAATAGAAAGCAATTCCTTTCTATACCTGCATGGAACGAATGTTACTAGAACCTTAAGATCAACTGGAATCTTGGATAAGCCGTTCACGATATAGAACAGAAGTCGTACGGATAAATGAAATTGTTTACCGAACAATTCCACTCAACTGGTTACCTTACCATACATAGCAACACACTGGTTTGATAAGTGTAAGTTAAGTTAAGTAAGTTTAAAGAAATGCTTGAACCGTGATTTTAGTTGCTTAGGCATAAATGCGCATTACAATCTATACACATCCGCAACCAACCTCAAACCATAGAGTTCAATTAAATTTTAGATCAATGACATGAAATAGACATCAATACCTATTTTCCCTAACACGCAGGAGACGCTTAATGTAATATCTAAATCGTTAGGATCATCCCTACCCCCTCATGTCACGACTAGCCTTTTATCATGCCATGGTATGAAGTAACACGTTTTGCAATTTTACACCTTGAATCAGATTTTTTATTTAGTTACATCGCATCAGTCCCAGGACTTATAATATTTGATTTTCATCAAAAATATTGTAACATACTGATATGACAAGCTGTCTTGCATTATTAAACGTACATTAAACTGAGATTTAATTCTAGAGCCTCGTCTATCAATAACAATAACATCTAGCACTTGAATACAAAAAAATTACACTCTGTAGACAAATATAACTTCATGTCTTTTATGACTTCATTGCATTTGCGTTTGACAGCCTACGATGGAGCATGCTTGCCTATGTGAGTTATTTAACTGGAACGACATAATCATATTGAGATTATCTTCTTAAATAAAGATTTTAAAAAATCATACTTGCTACTTGCTGCATATGCAAGACAATTCATATAAACCTTACCAATAAGTTTCAACCTATCTTACCTCTTAGCTCTCCTACTTGCTCTTTATCCTAGATAATTCATACCTCGCCAATAACTGTCGCCATCGCACTAATGATGCTCACACATTTAATAATACCGCCTCTGTCACGGAACGTAATGCTGTGGCAATAAGAACTAAACGGAAAGAATAACGAGGTTGAGCCCGGGTTTCATAATCAGCGATCTGCGAGAAGCGATGAAACAGTTATGAACGACGTATGTACTATGGAAAATATAATTCACAATCAGCGATTAGCGAAAAGCGATGAAATGATTTTGTAAACGAACCAAATACCGTACATATTGTATCCAATTTTATTAAACATTGCAATACTAGGTGTCGAATTATGTTAGGTATTACCGGGTGAATGCATATTATTATGCAATAGATTGTAACTATTATTTGACAATGTAATTTAAAAAATATGCTAATAATACCTGTTTACCTAAGTACACCCAATTGAATGTACACAATAAATAGTTTTCTTTACTTACGATTTTACCTTAGTAGCAATGCAATACAATCTCCTTACATATATTTTACACCTTTTACATATCTTTGCCGCTGGTATTAGACAGATACTCGTAGACAAAGCGGATTCTCCTCGTATCTTTACGGGCTTTATACTGCCGATACTGTTTCATTGTTCTTATGCTATATACCATAAATAGTAAGACAATTGCCTTAAAGAGGATAAAGGAAGAACACGCGTCGGCCGGGGAGTCGAACCCAAACGTGACACGCAACCAAAATACTACCAACATGATCGAAACAGCAAGTAAAATATCACACAAAAGTCAACTTTAGCCCCACATACTTAAGGCGAGCGTCATATACATATACACAGAAATATACAGCGGTTTGTTTATGATTCTATATCCGAAACATCGGTACGTGATACGCAACAAAAGTTGTAAGAAAATAATAACAAAATGGACAACTTATGTCGTTTAAGGGACGTGTGTTCTTAGTTCGACTCGGCCTAATCACCGTCTCTCCGAAATATACGATATATACGGGCACCAAAGGATACACACACAATCCGTTAAATATAATGATTATTGCTAACCATCGAGATCTACATATTGCACGTTATTACTATACTATAAATCTTCTAATCTAAATGGGCGCTCCTACAAAGTCACACCCACACGTGCAACCTTTTATAATTAATATTACGATAAAAAGTACAAATGCTAGATTCTTGAGCAATCTGTGCATAATAAGTTGACAAGTCATACAATTCGCTATATATATCTCTGCCAGCTCGCCCTATTAGTTGACCAATGAGGACACGGACGAGTCTCAAGTTTCAAGAAAAATAGCCTACACACCAAAATACACACCAAAAATAGCCTACCAATAACGAGTTGTAATAAATATACGCTTTCACACTTTAAATTAATTTTGTTTAGCAGAGGGGCGTGCATTTTTAAACTGGAAAATCTATACATACATGTACATATCAAGATATAAAATCTTTATAATGACTCACTTACTAACACTTTAGAATAGAAACGAATTATATTATAAATCATACACTAAGGTTTTATAGATTAAGATACAAGAAGCTTCTTTTACACTGTAGTGCTTTAGACAGTACAATCAATCCTTATCTTAGCAAAACGTTTATCTTGGCATTGTCACACTTAATTAAGAATAGATCACAATCACAAAAACAAAAATTACAATTAAAAGACGAACTTCTCGTACCTGGAGCTACTACAGTAAACACCATCTTAAGCCTGATCCAAAGACTATTACTATTGATATAAATACTAATACAAGAACTTCGCTTCTACCAACTTTACATTTACCTATCTATCTAACTTTCTGCTACCTGAAATACAAAAATGGCTTCATAGGAGATTAAGGGCGAGACTATAACTCATTTGTGAAACTGGAGAAGAGTTATTTTGCTTCCAAGACTTCTCGACTTCAAAGTTCTCAAAGTTTTATCACTAGACTCGGTTTTCGTTTCAGAGAAGCATGAGATATAGTTTTATATGTGTTATACTTATATGATAAGTAAATGTATCTACACAGAATGATAAGTAAATCACACAAGGCAAGTGATCTAATCTAAAGAAGAGGGATGTATTCATAAGACAATAAATACACTAACGACACAAAATGTGAAAATAAGTACCAGACACATAAAATACCATAATCCATTCAGCTCTACATTTATAGAGCTAAATGAACACACACAAAAGCATTTAACTTAACACTAAATTGCCGCTGTAGTTTTAGTTTAGACTCTAAAAGGAAAACCAGCCTCACTTCCCGTCCAAAAAGCGATCGCTTACAATCGGAATCGTTTAAACGACCCTCTTTAACCCACTGTAATGGGATATAACTTATCCCCGTGTCATATCAACGACGACGAAGCTGGCGAGAGAGAAAAACAATATACAAAAAACGCACAATGTTGTCAATACAAAAGAATGCAATACTCTTCATTATACACATTTTTTTCAACGTGGAGCCTAACCAATGCTGGGCACAGGGTTGTTCTCGTAACCGAGAAAGGTCTAGAACATAGCCTGCCACACTTCTCCATGTATGTAGTAGGTACTGTTAGTCGGGTGTGTAAACAGTTTAACAACTTGTATCTGTTGATAACAAGCGATTATCACTTAAAATTGTTACAGAAAGGTTAGTTTTATTAAATACGACTACTTGCATACAGATTTGATTGATTGATTGATTGAAATCAAAGTGTAAGACAATCTCTAAAAAGTTGAAATAGTCTAATGCATAGTTAAGAGTCGGTCCCGGTCGTTATCGACAGAAAGCAGTCGTTAAACCTCGTGGGAGTCCATTTGGGGGTTTTAATAACATCCGACATACTGGTTAGCCACTAACCAGGTCTTCCGCCGCAACGCATTGGAACAGCGCGGCGGAGTATGCTCCAGGCCTTCTCCTTGCAGAGAGATAGTTGATAGTTTCTGCCGCGCAATAATTTGGTTTACACGCTTATCGTTCATCGCGTCAAGTAGAACACGGCTTTAGAAGAATGCCAAGTTGCCTCGCGAGCCAAGTTTTGTTTCTTAAAACGTCAGGGACATTACGTTACATGTAGGACGTGGAAAGAATTTAGGTTGACTTATCTGATGCTATTGTAATGTACTTTAGCGCGGGATTGTGGTATGATAGTGGATTCAGGTATTATAGGGATATGTGACTGTGATGTATTATTGTTATTTTTGTTTTCTAACGCGGAAAGTTGAATGTTTAAACAATAATAAAAATGTTTAACGACGCGCTGAGTGAACGTTCCTTACTTGAGGAATCTTGTAGGATTAATAGTTAATTAGACAGTTCTTTTTTTTAATATTTTTTTTCCCGCGCAACTTCCACAGACTCCTCAGCTCACAAATATAAGTTGTTAAGCTTCCCATTCTACGACATACCTACTTAAATTACATTTCTTCGTAGAGTTGTCATGACGTGCTTTCGATGACGAAACTCATCTAACTTTTTAATTAAAAACATACCAATCAACCAGAAACCATTTAAAGTATGATTTTTATAGTCAAAATGTGCCTAAAATATTCTATTACAAAAACACAAAGACGGGAAAAATCAATGATTCATGCAATAAACTTAAACACACGAACGGATGAAAACAATTTTCATGCGAAATTCATGGGACATTTAAGAAAATCTTCAATATATTTTCCTCGCTGCTGGAAATCGCATTTGTCACCTCAGCTGAACCTGTATTATGGTTATGCCAACACGTAGTTTAGCCAGCAATATTACTATACTTTTGTGATTTATATTTTGAAGCAGAGAAATTTAATATGTAAAATACTTTTTGGGTGCGCATTAACTGACATTATTCTCATACTTTTTTCTAGTTTCGAATTAGAAACAACATTATACGAGAAAATACACGTACATAGGTATGCATCAATATATCGTTTGCAAAAAATCATCGTCTGTAATATAATCTCCTTGTTGAGAGTCATAAGATGAAAGGTTTTTAAGGTAATACAACCTTTTACGGTTCCAATCCGGAGGCACCCCCGCCACACCTATTTCTGCCTTATAACATCAGTGTTCTTGACGCTGTATTCTGGTTTAAAGAGTGTGGTCAGGGAGACATACTTAACTGAAGCGTTCCAACTTAGTCATCAGGGATAGCAACGCAACGATCCTGTCTTGGGTTGATCACCACCACTTACCATTTACCATCAGGTGGACTGCACGACTCGTTTGCTACATCCTAATTATAAGAAAAGGTAAAAAGATTTGTCACAGGTACATAGTTTCTTTTATACGGCAGTGAACTATCCGCTATGGTCAAAATCATGAAATCTAGAAAAAGGGCACGTAGCAGGTATTGTAGACGACACGCGTAATACATACATACATGTTCCTACCTTTATGTCATCAGGCCTTTATGTTTTTTATATTTTTATTATTTTAATAGAATAAATTGTGAATGGTCAGTCCAATTGGATAAGTTTACCAATGTCGACGTGTTTTATTTCGGAGGTCCCTTGATTTTGGTTTGACAGCGACGACATATTCCCCAGTTTTTCATACTTAATTCCTTCACCGCAAACGTTTCTCCCCTTATCAGGCAAGCGATCAACTCTCAAAGATTCTTCAAGATTCCTGATCATCCAAGATCCTTCTGTCGTAGTACAAAACGTGGAATATTTTTCAGCACGTCAACTCGGGGTGTTGGTCGCCGTAAATCGAATTTGTCTCCTCAGTGTTGAGCCAAATCAATCTGCATTATCCGGGTGACGATAAATGGTTGGCCCAAGTCACAAGTGACTGTAGTCTTGTTGTAATGCTAATATTTGTTTACAGTACCAAGATACGTAGAACTATAGGTATATTGTAAAATACCTTTAATTTTACTTTAAAAAAATTTACAATTATATTAGTGAATAACAAAAACAATATTATTAGTGAATACAACAAGACTACAGTC
>DWNJ01001069.1:0-12849 GCA_018250275.1 Udranomia eurus
TTACACTTTATGCACCATACATACAGTATTGGAACAAAGGCGGACTTAATGCTAAAAGCATTCTCTGCCAGTCAACCCAAGACAGAACCGAATCACTTTCTTAGGTCGACTACATGCATTGCAAACTGAGGAATAGGAACGTTTCGTCTACTTTTAACAAATGGAACCTTAGATACTTTCAAAGTCACTCTGAAAATACTGAGAAGAAATAGACCCGAAACGGAAGAAACTATTTTTGCTCAGTCTATCAATTGGAGCTAGAATAGGAAGTACAAGAACGCTTTACTAATATGTAAATAGGTACTATATTACTTACTACCTAATTGGTAGTTAATGGAACGTGTAGTCTGTAATTTGCGAGAGATTGATCATGGATTGATTGATCAATATACCTTTTTTCAACGAATGTATTATCTGTGTCTATGACATCTACGCATGTAAGTTAAGGAGATTACTAAAAATAATTTTATGTTGATTAAAGTTCGGCTTAAGATGTGGAATGGAATACTCCTGTTCATATTTAGTCGTCGTCAATCGATATGCTAGATATAAAAGAAAATATCCAAACACCTATATCTGGGATGGACAGATTGGCAGATTGCTATTATATTATTTGTTATAAATACACTTTGACGTCATATTTGCGTCAATTTCGCCTACTATGAACTGTGATGTAGGTTATTTTTACAAATTTGCAAATTGGCCGCCAATTTGAGCGGATTTACATTCGATCGCCCACACTGGCGGGTCTCACCCCATTTTGCAAATTTAGATCGCGCCTTCTTTTTAACATAATTATGTAATAGTTAAGAGGAACTTACCCACAATTCGCACTTACAACACGTAAGAGCTTGTGGGTAAATTCGTATAGGATCGTGTAGCAAATCAAGAAACAGAGGAATAAATCACTACCTAAGATTCGTCCAGCAGTTTTAAAAACAAAAACCTTGGGCGTTTTTGTTAAATCAAATTACACTGCGTTTAGACAGCATACTTTGTATCTAATTAAGATTTCGCAAATGATCGGGCCGGTAATAAACGGATAAATAGTGAGCATCCCTCGCACCGTTTATATATAGACTTGGCTGGTATCATCAATCATGCTCAGTGTCAAGAGGTCGAGAGGCAGTTCAGCCAATTGACCCGCTGAATCACATCGCGCGCTTGGTTTATTGAATCCTACTGGAGCGGACCGAATTCGTTGTGCCAGATGGTGCTTACATCAAAGGAAATTGGTTTTATGGGAGGCATTCTTTCTTTATAGTTGTCCGCTACGCTAAAGTTTGAACAAAACACTATGGTTTTTTTTCGTACATTACTTTTTAATTGGTCTTAAAATACGTTTTTTTTATTATTATAATGGTAAGATAAATATTTTAGATTGTTAGGCACAAATATTTTCGAGTTTCAGTCATTTATTTGCATAAAATAAATGTATCTACTGCGAGATGGCGTATTCATTTACTGATTTCACGCAGTTATGTGTACAAGTACATCTCTCATACCTTGTAGTTGGACTAATATTATAAAAAATAACCCTAGGGGTGGAACTTTAGGGTATGATTGAATATATAGCACTAATTTTAATAATGAGTATGTAGTTGTCGGTTTTTTTTTGTTAAATAGTTCTTATGTTAAAAAGCATTGTATTGCATAGCAAATATATCTGTGCGTTGATTCTGTTTTGTTCTGAAGTCTCAATTCGGGTCGCTTGCGTATTCATTTGTTAGTCATTGTTCTTCCCTTAACTTCTTTCATTCTAAACGTATATCTCTTGTCTATTTCAGAACGGCTTCGTGTCCGCCCTCCCGTATCTGTGCATGTGGTTGTTCTCGATGTTCATCTCCGTGGTGGCCGACTGGATGCTGTCGAGTGGAAGGTTCAACCACACGCAAGTCAGGAAGATCATCAACAGCATCGGTGAGTTGGTTGTTTTATTATTATGCATGCTTTAATAAAATATTAATTACCATCCATGGTTGGGCCATGTATAATAACATATGGCCACTGTCGACAATATAACATTTGTAATCGACCCGAGACAGGATCGAAGTTATGTCAGAGGTCGAAAACAGGTGCGTTGCTAACTTGGAATGTCTTACGCTTCAAACCAGTCCACAACAGTAACACAGCTATTATAAGAGATGGGTGTGCCTACCAACTTTCTAAAAAAATGATTTCTCAACTACTCCCCTATTATTGCGACATTTAATCTTTATTAAAACAGCGTACATAATGTTTAGTACAAGAAAGCTGTATTTTACACATTGTACCTACCCTAGAGTCATGGAAAGCCAAGTCCTTATCATACACTTGTGTTTTAGGTGAATATGGTCCAGCGGTCGGTTTGTTTATTGCTGCTAACACTGGCTGCAACCCCGCCGCCACTGTCGCTGTGCTGGCCATCGGCGTCGGCCTCAATGGTGGTATCTACTCCGGTTTCAAGGTGAATATTATTCAACAGGAAATTAGTTTCAACAGCAGGTATTGGAGGTTGAAGACCTCTTTGGGTTGATAGGGACGGGACAGGGAGCCCCCTTTGGGGTGATGACATAGACCCCTAATATGGGGTAACCGCAAAGGCTGTCATCATAATAATTGATGAGTTTGTTTTCAGGATAATAAAGAGTAATAATCCCTCACACTGGGTTGGTAGTAATAATGAATTTGTTACACGGCATTATAGGTCAGTGCGAATTTTCGGAGGCAGTACTTTTTCCAAGAGAAAAGAGTTTCCGTTGGGACCTGCGATTAAGGTGTAGCTCCCTCGATATTAAGAATCTTACGGAAATTGTTCAGTCTAACAATGTATTATCGGATTCGTGAAATTGCTTTATACAGTATCTACTACTACTACAGTAGGCACTATGCTCTAAAGGATCTGTGTTACCAGTAAGAAATCTTTTTCCAGGTGAATCATTTGGACATCTCTCCCCGTTTTGCCGGCATCCTGATGGCGTTCACCAACTGCCTCGCTAACCTCACCGGCCTCCTCGCTCCCATTGTTGCTGGGTATATCATCGAAGGAAGGGTGAGTTTATCAACTCGTTAGATGACGGAAGGAAAAACTAGTATAATAAGATATTTTGATAAGGAGGATAGGAACATTTTAGTTCAACCGAGGAGATATCAGTATGAAATTCACAACTAATATGTTTTTGTTATTGCATCTTATATAACATGAGGAGTAGATTAAGTTTCTCCTTTACCTTCTGCCACGAACACAGCAGCTTCAAAACTGCTTCTCTTCAAAACCGATCATAAAACCAATACTAATTACTCGTTTTTTGCGTCAGCCAACACAAGCGCAATGGAGGAAGGTGTTCTACATCGCCGGCGGGGTGTACATCTTCTGCGCGACGTTCTACAACGTGTTCGCGTCGGGGCGGCGGCAGGAGTGGGACAACCCCGCGGAGGACGAGGCGCTCGCTAAGAAGGCCGCGGAGAAGAAGGCCATCAAGGTGCAGAGGAAGCTCGCGAAGAACCAGAACCAAGCGGAGACGGCGCAGTAACGGTGGAAAGTTGAACGCGCTCGGCATTTATATCAAGCGACATTGGAACGGCTGGGTAATTTGAATTTGGCGCCAAATTTATTTCGACTTTGGAACATGAATTTGAATTTAGCGATGGATTTATTACGTTACTTTAAAACAATAACAGTTGTTAGTGAGCAATGATGGAAAGGCCAAGGAATTCATATTTGGCGCCAGATTTTGTCATTAAAAAAAAGTTGTTGCAATAAGGTTTCCTAAAACTAGCACCAGTTTAAGAGCAAATACAATATTTATGATTTTTGAGCTCATACAGGTGTAACAGCTATATTTGCCGAGCTCGGCTTGATACGAGTTCCAGGGATGTAGATGAGACTGTCTCAATTGCAAATTGTTTTACACCTATTTTGTAAATAACCTATTATACTCGCGTAGCGTTAAAACCTTTTATATATATTTATATTTTGAATTTTGCATGCAGTCTATAATCAAACGTTCCTATGTGGTTTTAAAATACACGCACATAAACGAGGCTGTGATAAAATCTTTTAAAGGCAAATAGACCGGAACTCGTATCAAATCGACTTTTGAATTCGATATTTATTATAATTCGATTATAAGTACCATACAAGTATTGTTTATTTTAATTTTAAAGCTTGATTGTATATTAGAGACGTGTGAAAGGTGTTTTTGAGATTGGGTCCAAGATTTTATTGAAAAAGTTACCGTCCAGTGACATCTACAATCCTTGCATTCAGCCTTGAATTGGCGTTTTCCATCAACAAATTGTAATTGCAGATGCTCGAATTAACGACATTTCGAATATATTAACTGTAGGTAAAAAAACACTAATTTATGTCATAGACTAAAAACCATCCAATTACTTTTTTAATATTGACTCTATTATCTAATTTATTAAAAATTGCATTCAATAGAGATTTTAAACTTAACGATGACTTATTCCAGACAAGTATTGTGTATTATTGTATTTGTATAAGTCATGTGCAATTTAATATTTAAAACGTTTTGTTTGACAAGTAGCGCCATTTTAGTCTATGCCTTTGAGTTAGTGCCAAACGGTAAATGAGTTGTGAAACCCCAAACGGTTCGCTCGAAGCGAATGTTGTTGCATTAAGTATCGTTTTTAAGTCGTAAATTATTTATGGAATTATTAGTAGAGTGCAGGCAGCGTTGCAGTGCTGCGTGTCCCTGTCTAATGTGATCGTTCTGTTATTAATATTATTAAGCTTTATTGTATATACACTTCAGATAAAATATTCTAAGTGTTGCCATATATATATTGTTTCCTTATCCTTTTATGCTGAGTATTGTGGGGTTTTAATACTAAGGGTAAATGTAACCTAACTAGAATATTAAAGGTATTTGAGTAGCAGGGAAAACAATAATAATCTTTTGTATTTTGTACACATAATATGGCATGAAAGACAATGTTGGATGGTCTGTTCACTTTTAATCTTTTATCTTTTGTGTCGACAACTAGATGATGAGCTTTGTAACAAAGAATAGTTTGTTATTTATATCTTACCAAACTGGAAGGGTGTAAACACTACGATTTTTTGTCTGTGACAATATTAAAAATATTAAATGTGCCTTCTTCAGTAGGGGATACAAAGTTCTAATGTGTTGAACACATAAATTTAATGCCGAAAACGAAACCTTTTTTAGAACTTGTTTTTGTATAAGCTCTACTTATAATAGAAATACATGAATGAAAAAAAATGTTTTATTTAATTTCCGATATCCAATAAAATATCTTTAGTGTTATCCCCATTGTGCCTCACAATATTATATTAAAGCATATTATTTTTACTATAGGCATATTAATTTTCAAAATTCACCAATTTCCAAAAACGTATAGAATGAATGAAAGAATATCATGATTCAACAACTAAGAAAATGTTAATTGATTTTCAAGTTTATTACCCCCTTTTTACATTATAAACGATTTTATGAAAAAAACTTGACCTTAACTCACAACATTGCTGTAATGTTGCAAACTGAATGCTCCCGTACCGCTTCTGCAAGGCTGGCCGAGCATCAAACAACTAGATGCAGAACGAATGTTGTCCTTCTTTGCATTCAACACCGCTTCCTTCAAGAAGATCAGAGATGATTCAAAGGACATCTGTTGTAATGGCGACGTGGATGCTTCCATGCCTTTGCGACTCATGGGCTCAAATATGCCATTGTAAGTCATGTAATCTGCAACTAGTGATAAATGTCTCGGGTCCACTGTAATCCCATAGACGTTAAATACATTCTGAATCTCTTTTATAATCACTTTGTTCGCTGCTTCTATGCCATACGTATTTGCGATTGCATGGATGTCATTACTGTACAACCTGTTCACGTCCAATAAGTTGTTGTACTTAAACATCTGTACAATGTTGATGCCCTCCGTTTTAAGGTACAAGACATCTTTCTCTTTGTTGGTGATAGCGCGTTTGATGTTCTTTATCTCGTAGATAACCGACTTCATTGCGGCGTCACGTAGCGCTTGAGATAGGTCTACTCTGAGAAAAGCGATCGGGAAGAGCACAGTCAGCTCACACCATTTGTAATTTTTGGTGTCATAAGTGTAGTTCGTAGCGTTGGACAAGTTCTCTACTACGTTGGACATTATTTGACTTTCTTCGGCGGTTATTTGGTAGTCATTAATTTCCGTGACGTCATCTGTATCTTTAGGACTGGACTCTGATTCTTCGGCTATTTCAGGTTCATCGTCCGATTTATCTTCCTCTTCCGATTCCGGATCTTCATACTCTTGTTCTTCTGATCGCTTCTTACGAATTCTTACCTGAAATTTGATGAAAAACATAGATAATACGTATCTCTGTAGGAGAACAATTATACATACATACATAGACCAACATTCGCACTTTGGAAGGGATGTATATTGTAGCTTTCTCAATTCCTGAATAAACTATATAACTAATCGAACCTAGCATCATGTTTATATTGAATATTATAGACTTAGCTATGGAAATATCGTGTACATAATTATTCACATTATTTCCGCAAAGTAATATCAGAGAATATAGTAATAGTTTAAGCATAACTAAAGCATTTATAATGGATATGCATTAAATTGTTTAATGGTACAGAAAATATTATTTATGTTAGTACACAGTATATTTTGATGGTGGTAAAAGATGTGTAATTCGACTCCGGAAGCACCACCAGGATCTTTAAGCTGTGTTCTGATTTGATTTTAATTGAGTCGTTCCAACTTCGTTTTCAAGAGTAGCAACGCATTTGTGATCAACCGAAGAAGGAACTTCGATCAAGTGTTGGGTTGATCAGACGTCCATTGACAACAGTGAGCACTTACCATTAATGAATGAATGGATGAGGAGATGATTATTGCAATAAGGTAAAGCTTACGTCAGTATTATCATCATCGTCATTAGGTCCTTCTTCGTCTGAACTGTCTTCATCCATATTAACGGCTTTTTCAGCCACATCAGGTGACCCGCCGTCTCCGTCTTCATCATCTTCATCAGTTGCTGCTCTACGCTTTTTCTCCTTTTCCGTAGACCACATCACACCACAAGTGGTTTTCGCTTGCTTCCGTATGATCGAGAACATCTCACTGAAGAACTTGTTCTGCATATGCTTTATAATCTGAGCAGGCTTAACTGTATACTGGACTTTGTATTGAGAATGTGGTAAAAATGTAAACCGCATTACAGTTTTAAGCTGCCTGTTTGGATTCGTCACTATCTCACAATTAACGTCAATTTTTTCAAGAACGTCGGACACGGTCACTCTGTTCATCTTCTGCCTAAGACGTTCCGCTTTCTTGTTTAAATCTGTCAAGTCACTTCTGAATGGAATGTCCATGCTAGGAGTCTTTAGTTTTGCTGAAGCTGTCATAAGAATCTCTCGAAGACGGGGGATACCCAAGGTGACGTTCATGTCACCACGACCAGCAAAGTGGAAAGTGTTCAGTGTCATCTGAGTGGACGGTTCGCCGATAGACTGTGCTGCTAGTAACCCGACAGGTTCCCCAGGTGCTGCCATAGATGCTAAATATTTTGCGTTTATTATTTCTATGAACTTGTCTTTGTCTGTATAATCACTGTACATGTGTTCTTTACGATTTTTCAAGTAAGTTTGCGTGAGCTCGTTTAATTGCTGATTTATGACACCAAATTTATATTCCGGCGAATATTTACTTGGAATTGGATCCGGGCATCGTTTCCGTGCGTACTGTTGTCTTTCGTCCGCATCTAAATTGCGCCACATTTTCTCTAGTTCCCAATAGTTCGGATCTCTAGTTTGGTCTGTTGGTTTGTCGTCTAAAACGACGTCATTTTTTGCTACAGCTGAAAATTCAGTAAAGGGGCTATATCTGACCTTTTCTAATGGATTGCCATTTTTTTTCTTCCATTTTTTCAGTGATTTTTGTGATTTTGCTAGTGCTTTTGATTCATCGTCTTCCTTTAATTTCTTTATCGTCGATTTGCTAATGACTGCGTTCGAATTAACATCAAGAAATTCGAATTGATCTTTATTAAAATATTGACATTTTAACACATCGAGTCCATCTTCTCCATAAGCAAACTGTATGACACTACTATCAGAATCTCTCACGGTATGATCATAAGCGACACTCAAGCCTTCTAAATGTTTAATAAGACATCGTTGCAAATAACCTGAACGACTTGTTTTGACAGCTGTATCAATAAGTCCTTCACGACCAGCCATACAATGGAAGAAGAATTCTTGTGGCTGAATTCCTGTCATGAAACGTCCGTCAATAAACCCTCCGGCTCTTGGGGAAATATCGTATGGTGGAAAACTAGGCAATGACCTTCCAGATATCATTAGTGGTGGCCTCTTGCCTTCTAATTCGATTTGTCCAAGTAAACAGGAAATTTGCATAGTATTAACAGTTGATCCCTTTGCACCAGATTGCACCATCAATTGTAAATTGTTGTATGGAAACTTTTCGAGCAAGCCTTCTGATAAGCAAACTGTGTTAATATTGTTTGTGTATGAATCTAAGAGACTCTTATATTGCCTGTCCAAATTGGCTCTAAATTTTGGGTCCTTGATGAGCATTTCACTGATTGTTTCTTTCAGATTTAATTCATCCACATCCACTGGTAATTCTGTGGCTTTTGCAGCTGCAACTTTGCCAACTTTCCGTACTAAGCTAATGAAATTGTCTCTTTGCTTGTCAGCTTCCTCTACAACTAAAATATCTTTGACTCCAAGAGTAAAACCTATCCACTGGAGATAAAACGTGAACACTTTAGAGAACGAACTTAAAAGTGCACTTGAACTGTCACCTCCATACAACTCATACATGCAATGAACCAGGCCATACGGTGTAGCTCCATAATGAGTTTTATCCAAGACTCCACACAAAAGTTCCCCTTTCCGAATTATCACTTCTGCCTCTGACATCGAGTTGGGATTAGTAAAAGGTGTACCACCAGCATTCCAAGTGCTTGCCGGTTTCTTTTGCCAGGCTTTCGAACTGATTTTAGCTTTACCAGTTAACGAAAGATACGGTTTTCCTTTAGGAATGCTGTTGATTATAATTGTAGACAAAATTTGTTTGCCAGACCATAACATTATTGGTTTAAGAATTGTTGGAGGTAGAAGTTTGATTTCACCTTTATGGTTAGACAAAGCTTGAAAAACTAATTGTTGATAATCTACTTTAGTAAAGAATGCACCTCTGATGGACATTTTTACTCCTGATATTACATGATCTTGAATTAAACCACTCAAGGGTGTCCCATCTTTTGGTACAAGGTACTGTTTCCTCACCGACATTATGTTGTATGCCTCACTTCTAGCAATTTCATTTTGTGGAAAATGTGCATTCATTTCGTCACCATCAAAATCAGCATTGTACGATTTGCAATTGGCATAATGCAGCCTTAAGGTCTTTTCACCTTTAAGTATTCTTGCCCTGTGTGCCATCATACTAGGTTTATGGAGGGATGGCTGGCGATTTAAAATCAATACATCACCATTCACCAAATGTCTGTGAACAATCTTTAAGCCAGAAGATTTGTATTCATCTGGAGTTAACAACCTCTTAGCAAGTGATTTTCTTTTCTCTACAGAGTCTGGCGGAATTCTAATCACTCTTCCATTTTTTATTTCAAGCTTTTCTGCACCTGGATGTTTATTTGGTCCATTGATAACCATTTTCCGTAATTCATCCACATTCCATTCAGTCACAGGGACCGGATAAGTCAATTTTGTAGCAAAAGCATCAGGAATGCCAATTTCATCAATGTCCACATTTGGATCTGGTGTTATGACAGATCGGGCTGCAAAGTTAACTCTTTTACCCATCATATGCATTCTAATAACACCAGTCTTTTTTTCAAGAATCTGTTTGAGACCCTGACTGGCAAGACCTTGGCCTTCACAATTGAGTATGTGATTTATATGTTTCTGCAGATCTTGCCATATTGTGTGTAGTTTTTCTGGTGGTGATTTGCCACCAACACTTTCATAAGCTTGTCTAGGTAGTTGATCCAGACCATCTATTGCTTTTTGTTGATCGGATGCAGACAAGACCTGTAGCACAGCTCTGGCTGAAAACGCAGACTGGAGGATACTTTTATAGACATTTGTTTGAGGATGTTCAACTAGTTCGCCTTGTAAAACATTACATGGTCGCACACAAGGTGGCAGAACCGGGACTAGCTGCATGAACAATATATCAGTTATTGGACTTGATTTGGAGTTCTTGAGAACAGGAATGCAGTGAGATAGAATGTCTTCATCGTTCTGAGCTATTGCTTTACAATAACGCTGTATTTCATCAGGCATCAATATCTTAATACCTTTCCCGCCACTCTCTGCAGCGAGATTATACATGATTTTGTTTTCAGATGTTGTGACTTTAATAAGTTTGGCCCTACAATACAAACATGTCTTAGAAATGTTAATTGCTCTAAAGACATTTGTGATTGCTTGATTTCTTAATTTATCAGTATTTTTGTTAAGAAATGTATCTACTATAGGATCTGATTTCTTCACTAGCTTCTGATATTTCCTAATGGTTCTGTTCATTTTTTCTGGTGATGTTTCACTTTTGAACTCCTTAACATCACCAATGAAATGTGACAAGTCCAATGCAGCCGTAACATGTCCAGCGTCAAGCAGTTGCAGCTGCAACTGTAGAAGAAACTTTGTTCTGTCATCCATTTGGATTTTGAAGCATCTTAGACAACTGATTCGGAATAAAGTGTAAATGTTTTTCATGAAGAGTGGGTTGACGACAACCAACGGAAGCTCTATATGTCCAAAGTGTCCAGGACAGTGGAGTAGGGCGTTGGAGCATGTAGTGCAAAAGTCATTCCTGTCTCTTATAGGCCCTAGAGCTGGATCGTAAAGTCCACCCTTGATAGGGTTGCCCATCGTGTCGAACGACATGGTATTCGTTATTTTGGTTACACTAAGCTTCCTGACGTCTTCATCGCTGAACATAAGGAATTGTATGGAGTCAGGGTCCACGGAGGTCAACCCCGTAAGAGCTGAAGTGAAACCGGATTTGAAATCCATGTTTGTTGCCTGAAAATTTACAAAAATAGATTAATAACATAACCTTCTGACGAACCTACCATACCTATTTTCCTGTGTTTTGTACTTACCCGTGTGCTGTATCAAAAATGTTAATACCTTTGCTCGTTACATTCGTATTTTTTTAACCGTACTTTCGCAAAACAGTCACGATTTTATTTTAATAAAACACAAAACACCATGCATCTGCTAGTTTGACAGTGACAGTAAAAATCTGACAATCTGACATGACATCTTTATTTGACATTGCCAATTAAACAATTAAATGTTGGCATAATAATAAGTAAGATAGATAAACAATATTAAATTAATACTTTTAGTTATGATTATCAACTTCATCATAATCCTATCATGTTACTACGTTTCATACATATCAGTGCAATAATTGATAAAATATTCGCTGGCTTATAAAGCGAATGGTGCTTACAAGCCAAACAAGGAATGAGCAGATGAGTTGAGCAGCTTGCAAATTGCATAGATGCTGGTAATTGCGACGCAACATGCTAATATCACAACTACTAAATGAAAACTCAAGAGTAAAACAGTTAAGTGGACTTCCACAGACAACGTGTTTAGATCACCAATTAGTAATTAATGCATCACTTTTTCATTAATTTTGAATTATGGCAACTTTGCTCATCAGGCAGTCAAGTCAACATGGCGGCTCAAGATGAAGTTGACGTATGTGAAAGTTGGGAGGATATTATGGTTGAAAATGGAGTAAGTTAAATTGTGAGAAAGCCGACACCATGCATCTAATAAGTCAGTGCCTATAGCAGGTTACTATACAAAGCAACCGTTTCCATGTTTCAGTTAGACGAGAAAATCCATCTCATGTCAAGTGGGCCCGCGCCAGAGAAAACTGCTCTGAAAGGTTGTAAGGTTACGAACGTAATTGTTGAAGAGAACGCGTGTATAGGATCCCAGTGCGTTATGCCGGAGACTTCTATTCGAATTTTGAAACGGCCGCCGTCGCTGGCGAGCGGGCAGTTGAATGGAGAAAACCGCGCGCGGCCTGTGAAGACACTCGAACAAAGACAAAAGGAGTATGAGCAGGCTCGTCTACGGATCCTCGGGGAAGCCAGGAGTCCAGAGGACGTTATCGACGACAAGTGAGTACACTGACATATACCGTTTTCGCTTCTACTGTGATGTAACGGTTTCTTCCGTCATTTACTAAGGAAAGACCTTGAGTGAAACTGATACATTTTTTAATGTTCCTTTTTTAAATTGGCTTCAAACCCTACAGTGATTGATGCGATTGTTGTTTGAAGCCAGCTCAAGTTGGTACCTGGAGTTTATGAGAGCAGAGGTACTGCAGTTGTGGATGAGCGTATCATCATTGAAATCTAATGTTACTCACATTAATGATAGGTGAATGTAAACAACTTATGACTATTATGTTTATAAAGGATTTGGTGAGATTCAAAAATTCTCATGACTGAAACACTGCAGTATGATCAAAGCTATCAAGTAACTATAATAATTCATGTTGGTTATCTTTATAATGTTTAGAAGTCACAGGAAGCAGGATACTATCTTTTTATGTAACATGAATATTTAGGAGATAAATAAGAGATAATTTCAAATGAATGATAGTTAAACACAACATGCAAGTCTTTCAAATCAATGTTAGAAGAAGGATTAAATAAAAATGGAATAATAATAAAAATATGGTAAGGAAATCAGCAGCAATAGGGACAGAAAGTATCACTGACTAGAATTGATCTACTGTGATATTGGTTCACAGATTATGAGTTGACATTTTATCACAACAAAA
>DWNJ01001070.1:0-12847 GCA_018250275.1 Udranomia eurus
CTAATGGAAATGTATATGACGTTCATTGAGTGTATTTTTATACCTTCTACCTAATGAATAAACATTTGATTCTTGATTATTATTGTGTGTACTGTATTTTATGTCATAACCCTAATTAATTAACCTAATAAGTCAATTTTGACAAAGTTGACAGAACGTAAAAATCTGTATAATAACATATCAATTTAGCTGTTAAAAATCTAAAAAGTCCTAGACTCCTACAGAATGTGACAGGTTTTCGTTGTGGAGACTGACTGTCGGTAAGGAAGCTGTTATTCGAGCATTGAATATCTCGATTTTTACATGACATGAACGATTTTTTCATGGTATATGATTCAACGTATAAAAAATGTTGTAGGGAATTTAATCTTCTACTATATTGAGTATAGATACAGATAACGAAAAAGTCATAGGAAATGAGATATTTGCGAAAAATTAGCAATAAATCATGTGACCTTTGACCTAAAATATTAATAGTCGCGTGCACTCTACCATATGTAGGTTTTGAGTCGTTTTAGGATGCCAAAATACAGGTTTATAGCTGGGTATCTCAAATGCCGAGACACTTCGAGATCTACTTACTGCATTGTATGAAACAAACTCAAAACCATTTAACAATTATGGTGCTTTTACGATTAGACGTATATACAGATAGATTATACGTAGGTATGTCATAGTTATACAACAAAGGGCAATAAAGACATTCTCAGGTGGCTCGGTACTCGTGATACATGTAGTAGAGCTACATATATGATACAGGATGCTTCGCATTCGGAATGACCCGATTACTCAATAGAGTCTCACATTCATGCCACCTATTCCTGCCTTATAAAAACGGTGTTCTTACTGCTGTGTTCTGGACTTCTGGTTTAAAGATTGTGGTAAAATAAAACGAAATGAAATAACGCTTTCACACTCATAGCCCCACACTAGGATTCCCTGTGTCGTGGGAGCCATGGACCACACACAAAGACAACAACACAAACACCCAGACCGAGAAAAGAAATTTAAACTCATCATCCATATTCCTGTCTTGCTGGGAATTGAAACCAGGACCCGTCGAACGACTGTCCGGCATGGTGACCATTGCGCCATACGGGTCTTTAATCGGTAAGAGAGACACACTTAACCGAGTTCCAACTTAGAGCTCACGGGTAGCAACGCATCTGTGATCAATCTAAGTAAGAACTCTGATTCTGTCTTGGGTTGATTACAGGTGCATAAGCGGCAGTGGTCACTTACCATCAGGTGACTGCCTGTTTGCTACATCAAAGATATAAAAAATCCAATTGAATTTATTGACAGAAAATATCTATTTCAGGAAGGTAATAAAAATATTCTGTATCAGAAATATCCGGGTAATACAGACAAAAATAACTTAACAAAAATGTTAAAATGCATATATTTATATTGAAACATTGCAACAATGGTATTTCGTTTCCATTTATATCGTTAATCGCTTTGACACGGTTGGTTTTAACATAATAAATCATAGAAATATAGATTCCACAAATAGTTGTGTTCAGTTCCATGTAGGCCTTAATTGTAGATAATTGTGTTACACACCTATTGTGCTACAAAATTCCGAGTATAATTCTACCAAACAGGAATTTAAAATGTTTTGTTGTGTATTAGTGACTTATTATTTATATATATATATATATATCTTGACAATTTTTTGTCCTTTTCTCTCAGTACCTCTCCCCACCCTAAAATTCACGCTGGCGTAGTCAGGGGCAGAAGTTAGTTACGGAATAAAAATAGTATTAGAAAGTGAGTAACTAAATCAAACCAATAATACACAACTTCTGTAAGTTAGCAGCAATGCTAATTTAAATAATAATTACACGGTAGCAGCAATGCAAGCTATAGAAATCGTGCCATATTAAAAGCCACAGATTCAAAATGTTCATGACCTTTATGGTACTTACGAAAGTTTACTAATTTAACAATGCAAAATTAAACGTCCCATACACAATGGCGTAAGACCAAAAGCCACGGCTCAAAATATTATAATTTACAAATGCAAACTTAAATCACCATTACACAAAACCTACCAATAATGCTAAGTTAGAGAAATCGTACCATGGCCAAAAGCCACGACCCAAAATATTCATTGTCCGTTCTTACAAAACTTCCCTAACTAAGCAATGCAAGATTAAACAACCTTAACACAGTACCAACAGTACTAAGTTAGAGAAGTAGTGCCACACCAAAGGCCAGAGGCTCAAAATATTCATGACGCGTACTTTTTTAAATTAAATTTAAGGCTAAGTTAGAGAAATCGTGGCCAACACTCAAAACATTCATTGGCCTTACAAAACTTAATTAACTTAGCATCAATGCTAAATTAACCATAACACAGTGCCAGCAGCTTACTATCAAATCTGAAATAGACGGTTCTTACACAGTACTGTAACACACTAACAGTAAATGCTAAGTTAGAGAAATCGCGCCACACAAAAAGCCAGACTCATGGTCATTGCCCTCCCCAGATATGGCTACCTCAGCATATGCATGCGCGTGGTGCCTCGCAACGACACAGACGGCTGGGTGTTCCGTGAGCCCACGGTCAGCGTCTTCAGGGACGTGGAACGGTACGCCATCGCGCCGAAGCCCAGACATGCGAAGCGACTCTTCGACGGAGACTTCCACATGGAATTCTGCGATAACTTGAAGCAGCTGCTCCAGGCGTACTTCAGAGATTTCAGTTTTGAAAGGTCAGTCGCTGTTGTAGTACCTACCTATAGTATAGTGGTTGGTTTAAATCTGGATTGGGTATTTAATAATTTTTAGCATTTATTCGTAATCGTAATTACATTCTCAGATGTTAGTAATTTACAAAATTTCAAGCAGCAGTTCAAGATTGACTGGAATTGGCGACTTTTGATCTTTGTTTGCCTATTTATAAACATAGCCTTCGTAGTCTGCGAAGTAGGAAATATGCCTACAGAATTTATTATTACAGTGTATAAGATACTCTACTAGATCCTTTGACGCCTTTGGAAAATATGATGAGAATAACAATTTATGTAACTCAATTACTAGCATACGTATGCCGTATGCTAGTAATAGAGTATAGTAGGAGCGACGGGGGCGGATTAGCTATACCTATAGCAAGAGTAGTAAATCCTACAAGCCAGCGCACCCTACGCTTTCTGATAGTACGAAAAGATCAATTTTAGAGAGGAGCGTGTGGTGAACATATTTTTTTCAAAGTAACTAAAGCAAACCAAGAACTCGTAACTCTAATATAATTTGCTACAGACCCAGCGCTTAATCAATACCTACTATATTACTGTTTGAAAAGGGTGCTACAAAAAAACAATTGGTTTAGAACATACCCTATACAATGTTTTAAGAAGAAACATTTCCACATTTCAGGCTAGAGCGTCCATGGCGCGCGTTCACTGCCGGCTGGCCGACCGACATCATGGCGAGGAACCTCGGCATCAACTCTTCTTTCATCAACGGCGACCACTGCTACGTGCTGGTCAGGGTATCTAGGTATTGACTTTACGATAGAACTCTCTCCTTTCGTGTTCTTCAGCTTCTCTCACCGGAGCCAGAATGGTTTAGTTGACATTAGATGATCTCTTCTTTAATGTTCTTCATCAACTTTCTTTAGAATTCGAATGGTAAGTGGGTTGACTTTAGATTGTTAAATGTATTGTAAGAAGGAATTAAGGAGGATGCGCATACCGTACAGTTTATTTGGATCGTAAAGAGACAAATTTGAACGTCCTTTTATATCTCTGAGAGCGTAAACAGTCGATCTGATTATTTTCGATATATTTAATTTATATATACAATAGATATATTTATATTTTCGAATAGTTAAAATTTGTCGAAGTCGATTGAGAACTTTCGACTAGTTGATTGCTCAATAAGCAGCATCCTTTCGATGGGAAATCAGTTACGTCAAAAAAAGGTGTAAAGTACTATTTTTCTACTTCTTTGTCGGAAAGATCTTCGTTAATTGTAGAGACAAATCTATTAACAATATTCATTTCATCAGTGAGACCAAAAAACAGTCATTTTAATCATACTTTGCTTTCCCGCTTAAGTTATTTAACAAGCCCCTCTTCAAAATTTTCCAGATTCCGTGAAACAGCCAAATTGGGTGACCTGCCACAGAACATAGGCATTGATGACGTGGTCTTCGACGCCATTCAGGACATAGAGATCGGTGACACGGTGTCCATAGCGGACTTTATCAGAAAATATGGATCACACTATATAGCTTCGTATATCACTGGCAACTCTTTATACCAGGTGAGTCAACAATTTGGTACTGTAGAAGACTAAGATAAAAATACATGATAGAAGAAGGACATCGACTATATATGGGCCATTAGAATATAAGACTATATAATATACTTGCTGGTCCGAAGAACATCGTACCGCCTCCCCGTCCCGCAACGTTTTTTTTATTTTTTAATGATTTTTATTAATGTAGCTTCACTTAACAGTAAATTTTAAATGAAGCTTACCCCAATGCAGCAGTGAAAACCGTATTCAAATCTGATCAGCCGTTTCTGAGATTAGCGAGCACAAACGCACAGACAAAAAGACTAAAAGTAATTTTTTGGGTTCTAGTCTCTAAAAACACCAATAACAATGGTTTGCCCTTAGGTATCTTCCACGTACAGACAGCAATCACTTACACATTTATTATATGTATTGACTTCTATAGCCGGATAGATAGAGATTATTATCTTGTAGTTAATAAAATTGTCTTAACGTCGACAAAGTTTAACGACTATGATCTGTTAAGTCCGATACTTGATAGTTCAAGAGCTGACTCTCCGAAGAAGAGAGATATCGAATACTAGCTTTATCCCGCAGCTTTGCCCGTATATATAACGTAAATAAAGGACAAAATCTTCGCCATAAAAAATAACTTCCACTTAATGAATAATTCTCAGAAAAAAACTGGTCTATGGTCTATTCCCTGGTTCCAGAATTATGTACCTAGTACCAAGTGTATATGCCAAGTTTCATGTAAATTGCTTCATGAAAATATTTTTTTACTGTTTGATAAAGGTGTTCTAAACAAAATAATTCGTTTAGAACTGTCTACCCTATTCGGGCATACAATAGTTACTTTAGCATTTATAATATTGAATGGGATTTGTTATATTACACTGTCGGTTATCGTTATTTTATAAATAATCAAGGATTGCTAAGCAGTCACGTTATGGGCCGCGGTCTACCTCACGCGCATATACACGTTTGTTGAGTGAATCATTACTCTAACAAAAAAGTCTTTTCATTTTGTAACAATACTAGTGTGTTTATAACTATATATTATATATAGAGACATATACAAAGTACCCATTAGGTTATAATTTTTTTTAATAAATATACGTTTTCACACTTCAAAATAATTATGTTTAGTGTACACGTACGTACTTATATATATGTGTATATGTCGGGTAAACAAAGCTAATTGTAAACCTATATGCAAGAATTTATGTACGCACGTACGTATGTATGTCTACAAATGAGTACAAATGAACGTACAGATGAACATACGTTTGTATATTGGGGCTATCCATAAATTACGTCACACGAATATTGTTTTATCCTCCACCCCCTACTGTGACGTCACATATTTTTAAAACAAAATATGTATTATCTCGTTAAAAATATTTGCTTTCTTTTTAGTTCGTGTATTTTGTAAAGCGTACTTTTTAGTTCATCCAATTAATTTTGGAATGTGATGTCCCAATACTTAGAACCCTCCGTTCTAAGTATTGGGACCCTCCGTTCTAAGTATGGGGGAGTATCCCTCGTCACACGAAGTCACACTTTGTCCCCCCTTAACGTGTGACGTAATTCATGGATGACCACATACGTACGTGCGGGGCAAACGACGACATGTGAGCCTGTACGCATGTAACACCTGCAAGGTGTTCGTGTTCTCCCGCGGCGTGTACGCGCGCGTGAAGGAGCGCGTGCGGTCGCGCGGCGTGGCGCGTCTGCCGCCCGCCGACATCAACGACTACTTCTCGCCGCTCTTCGCGGAGCACGTCGGCGCGGTCAAGGTGCGGTGGATGGCTTGATTCTGTACTTGTGCACGCATGCACGTACACATGCTCTAATACAAACATATTGTACGCGGCCACACAAAACAGACGCACATACATATTGACAAACATTCATTTGCAATCAATAAAATTAGAGTTCATATCTTAGGATTTCAGTGACTCCAAAAGATAGTCGTAAAAATTACAATGGAACCATTTATTTGATTTGCATTAAGTTCAATTTGTGAATTCTAAGTTTCAGTTAATAGAAACTCTCTCGGGAAAAATCAACGATTTTCATTATATTTTCAATTCTTGTGAGAATTTGAATGTTTATAAAGCTTGTTGACTGTTATAATTTTGTTAAATCCTGAAACACCTAACTTATGAATTACACACCAGACATGAAAGTACAGAATCAAGCTAAGGTATGATATGCGTGACATTCATCCGTAACAGCGTCATTACCTCCATATCAAGTTCATATCATTATGGATGTTTCACTGTAATATCATCCACGGAATTATCCATCCATCGTAAAACTTCTTCTCTTATCATTATCCACAGCATCCTATACGCAAACGCATGTGCGCATATTGTCATGTAATCATTGATATTTTCATGATATCACACGAAAATATTCACCCATATCACGTTTTATCATTCGATATTACGTTTTATCATTCGAAGAAAAATGCTAGTAAATTTAGTTTAGTAGAAATTTCAATATAATTATTAAAACGTTTAATGCAAATTTTTCATATATATTTAGATAAAAAATAATAAAATCTTGAAATATGCATACAGTATATAATATGCAAATCATTTCTTAAGCGCACTTTTGTTAGAAAATTATTATAAGTATGAACATTAAGAACACGTAGACAGTTGAATTATTTCATTGGTTAATTATTGCATTTATAATTACTATTATTAGCAGGCATTAAACAAACATAAAATGAATGTACAACATATTACATTATGCGATAAAAATCTAAATTTGAAAAAATATTTATGTGATTCAAAAGATTTAGATAAATTATAGATAAATGTTTTTCGACGATGACAGTAAATTATCTAAATGATTGCCGCGTATTAAAACTAAAAAATACTTCAACACAATATTGTACAGACATATTCGTAAGAAAATAATGTTAAGATAAGAAGTTCTTGACCGTTACGTCGTGCTATACGATATCCACCCAAAACTAAGAAATATATATAAAAATATAAATAAACCTTTTGTAAAATATCGAATATTGTGTCTGCTCTCACTCCAGGTGTTTGTATTCTCTAGAAACGTCTACTCTATGATCAAAGACAGACTAAAAAGTAAAGGCGTCGCCGACATAACGGCCAAGGAGCTGGAAGGCTACTTTTCCCCATGGCAAGCCAAACACATTGGTCAGATTAAGGTAACAATAATTTTAACGCAAGTAGTTGGCTGTAGTTACAAAGATGTTATATAGTAATAGTAGAGAAGCTTTACTTACCCTAGAAAGAGGAATTTATTGTATGAATCTGATAAAACATAAATAAATATAAATACCTCAACATAAACAATGTAGAAACGTTGAAATTAAACCGACAATCTAGTTTTAGTAACTATTTTAATGTAGAATTTCAGTAATTTCATTTGCATGCATGTATCATTATATTACCAACATTCATTCGCTAACAAACATAATATTTGACTAAAAACTTGAATAATATCATATTTATTGATCAACTATTCATGTTGCATGACATACATAACTAACAATAAGTCAATGTACTATTCACTTCTCTGATTAAAATTTTAAAATATAATATGGTGTAAAATTTGATATTTAATTTACATTACAAATACTTATATCAGAAGATATGTAACATCTTAAAAGTATTTATTTTAAAATTTTCATTTAAAAATGCATAATAAAAATTTGGTAATCGAATTGCACAATTGCATTTAAAATAAACAATAGAATTTTATTTTCATTCATAATAAATCGTATACGAATCTCAGTTTTGCAAAAATTACTGATCGCAGTTTTAAAGAAATGTCGTAGGAATATTAACAAATGATCATCCCACAGGTGGCGAGCGGCAATAAAACAGTAGAGAATTGGGCGATCAAACGCCTCAGGGTACATTACTACATCTTCTCATATCCAAGCTTACTCAAGCTGCACGGAGAACCAGCACTGCTAAGAAACTTGGACACTTTACTAGGCAACGAAGCGTTGTTGCAATTAGAACTGAAAACTCTGTCCGTTGCGTTCAAGGACGCGAAAAAGAAGAAATGGTTCGATGAAGTGATAGACAATTACCTAAAACTGTGGGAGAGTAATATGTGATGAATGATTTTCGGTGCTTTTAAATCAGAGTATGATGATGTTTATATTACTTGATTGTGAATCTTGTATTTTATGATTTCAGTTTTTTTCCCCGAATAAGTGATTTTTCTTAAATACGTGATGTTTGTTAAAACAAATATTTCCTATTATGAGCGCATTAGTACTGTCTTAAAATTAATATTTTTTTTATCAGAAAATGTGATTTAATATGTATCTATCTGTATTATATATATAAAAAGATATAAAATTATGCATGCTCTCATATGGCGAAATATTTAATTTTTTGAATTGTGTCGTTCTTGCACATGAGGGATATAATATATTTAATATCGTTTCTGAAAATTTTTCTTTCAAAAATTCAAATACTTTATAATATTTTTAGAGAAATAATTTATGTTCCATTTAAATTAAATTCTCAAAACAGTTCCTTTGATTTAAAACGCCGCTGTACATATAGTTAATTTTAATATATTTAAGTTATTATACGAGTATAATGTTATTAATTAATTGCAATTTCCAATAAATACAGGACTTTGAGGGTGAAATGACATAGATAATTATATTAATGTAAAGCTAACCGCAAACAAAATGTTATTAACTATAGCATTATTGTGAGCATTACCAATATGATAAATTGTAATATCAAACAAAACTATAGATTAAAAAAAAAAAATCTTCCAATGTTATGGACACACATAAATTTTATTTTTAAACAATTTTTGTTCAATTTTGTTTGTTTGCGATTAGGTTAGGACGGATTTGACAGTTTCAAATAATAAGCAAAAAAGTATACAATTATTAAAAAAACGCGATTGACTATTGACCTAATAAATTAAAAATGATTATGCAGGTATTTTATTATGTCATAAAAAAATTAATGTCTATAAAATATAGTTGATTTAATATTATAATTACAATTGCCAAATAATCTGGAAAAGTCGCAATACATCGCGAAGATTAAAAAAAACGATAAAAGTTTTAATTATTAATTTTCACCAATTTATGATTTCAATTAAATAATAAATTCATTTGATTGCAATAAATGGCATATAATTAATTGTCTGTGGTAAAGCACTAGACAAGACTGAAATAATAATATAAAACACCTATTTACTATTTCACCGATATTCTAAAATCCATGAAATATTTTTATATAAATAATATTGAGCAAATTGTGATGTACATTTAAGTGTTACAGTGAAGCAACCTACTTATTGTTAAGAATAAGTTAAGGGATTTGTATTTTTGTAAATATTTATTGAAAAAATCTCACAATAAGGTTGAACTACATTTATTACTTATGAGCTATTATGGGTGCGTCAGATATGGGACAATATTGTATAGCAACTAGTTGTGTGTAGAAATGGCCCATCTTTTAGAAGTTGTCAGTAAAAATATTCATTTTCCATAGTTCCATACCCATTCCAATACATTATTTCCTTCTTTCTATATGTTTTTGACGGATTCGTTTACTAATGGTTCATTTTCTATCAGTCCTTGAAAAACTTTCAGATTCTTTCCTTATAAAGTCTTTATTTGTCTTAATCTGGGATGGCCTCGCGATTTGTCCATATAATATGAAAATATAAGTGTATAACTTATAAGAAAAACGAAAACATTGCTAATGTGATTGATACAGTTCTACCTTAATTATTTTTATTGAATCAACGCCGTCTATTCCACTGTTTGAACAAAATATTATGATTGCTGTAAAATTATTCTTCTGAGTTTAAAACTTATGTATATGTTGTGCAATAAATCTAACTTTAAAAACTTGTACAAACTAAGAGACGTGGGGTGCATTTACTTTTGGATACAAATTATTCAAACGATGTAAATATTTTTCGAAAAATATCTTTTTAAATGGATTAAAAAATGTTTTATGACTGACGTTGTGGTTTTATTTATTGCAATCTATATTTCTAAATTTCTTATGAAGAAAAAAACAAATCAGAAGACCAAAAACTAAATAATGCCTAATGTTAAGCGGCCACCTGTCCATGCGTTATAAGTCTCCGTCTCGATGATTTTCTGATTATGATTATGAGATTGCGTGTCTTCTAAAGGCTTGCGATTTTTAATCAAGCAGCTGTCCGTGAAAACCATTGAATAGAGAAGTAAATAGAATGGCAATGTATACACGGGTGATAATAGTAACCAAGACGCATAATATCCACGAATGCTCGCTAGGGATGGCATGATGATATGTGGTGTATACCGCAAACAGAGATGCAAAGCAAACCCAAAACTAATATACTTATCACAAGTGAGTGAGTGGTATTTAAATGTATTTATTGATGTCTCTTTCCTTTTGATTTTCATTCACGCTTCGCCCTAAACTCGCAAAAATTGGTTGAAGCGGTCTATCTCTTTTAATGTATTTGGTAAAACATTACAACTGATTTATTGCCGCAGTGAGCAACACCAACAACGGTTGTAGTTTGAAGGTAGACACTTCTAACCAGCATTTCAATTTATTGCTCACATTTGAGAACTTTAATTGCAATTTCAGCGAGCCTGTTAGTATTAAATACATACATGTGAAATTACTTGGACTAAATGGTTTTGATTGCAATTAATTTGTGCACTTGAGATGTGACATAACAATTAAAATCGAACGAAAGGTTAGCACTAAATATTTGAATAGCGTTAATGTAGTAATCCCGAGTTCCGCATGCTCTCAAATCTTGCCCTAAATATTTTTCTATGATCTAAGCCTTATCACACAAATGAGGCCATTGCCTGAATCATAGACCAGCTATTATCATAAGCAAACCCGTATGCTGCTGATAGTGGTTCTTTCAACTGTAGTTTTAATCAAGGGACACTATACCAACTAACTTATGTAGACCCGTAAAAGAAAGTGAGTTCCAATGCTCTTAGAAAAATCGATACCAGATTGGCGGTGTGTCATAGTGAGACTGGGTTTAGCATCACTTTGACGCGCTAAGGTCTGTGATTTCTCTAGAAACGTTATACAATAACGCCCACTGCTCGACTCTGGCCAAAGTCAGTACGCGGCCGTATACTTTAATGTCATTATCGGCCGATTAATATTGTCATCTGGTTTCTAACATTGGTCCGCCTTAAGTACCACTATATTTTATTTCATTGTCAAAATATATAGAATAATTATTAGATAAATACCAGAAGCCATGCCGAATTTGGGCTCAGGTAACCTTGAGTAAGTTGTCCCAAAAAAAATCATTGATCACATTTCACCAAAAACTAGCCGATCAGTGCGATATGGGTTAGGTTAGGTTCATGAGGTTATCGCTCCATGAACGAAAATCGAACGCAATACCCTATAGACCTTGATTTTTGTGACAAAACTAGCTTTATACATTTTATACCGAAATTGTTTCAATAATTAGTTAATTTTTTTTTTTATTCCTGGGATGTAGCAAACGAGCATGCAGTCCACCGGATGGTAAGTGGTCACTGCCGCCCATGGACGTCTGTAATCAACCCAAGACAGGATTGAAGTTCTTTCTTAGGTCGACCACAAACGTGTTTTGCCCCTAAGGACTAAGTTGGAACGCCTCCTAACATCCTTTGAGCTTAGCTGACACTTAACTTAATTAGTATGTAGACATGCTAGTAGTTTAAAAATAAACATATAGTTGACTTAGTATATAGTCCAGTCCAATTTACTTAATTGGACTATATAGTGCAGGGAATTTTGAAGTTGGTTACGCAAAACTGAGTGATAACAGTAGTATATTGTAAGAGGGCTAATCTCTCGGGTCAAGTTCACACAATGTTTACTAAGTGCGGCTGTTAACATTAGCAAAATATGAAAAAAAGCCACTTCACGCACCGCTGCCATGCGGTTTGTACTATAGTGAATTAATTAAAACATATGACACGTTATTGACGCAAAAATGGTTTTGTTAACGTTATTTTGTATGGCTCTGTGTGTGTGTGTTTGTGGCAGTGAAGACGGTGACTTAGGATACAGTTTAAACATCGGCAACGCTATTGACGTGTTCGCAAAGTAAGATTGTTATGTTGGTAGTATTTAACAGATAAGGTCTAGACTACAGTAATTTAAGATAAGTGGATAAATAGAAGTAGGTACCTAATTCTAGGTATTCAAGTGACAGATCTAGCGCGCTGTCATCTAATATTGTTTAGACATAGTATATGTTTTCTTCCATTCCAAGTTCATCTAACAAAAACTAGTTTAGACAATTTTCTGATTAGTGGTACAAAATAGCACAAACAATTAGGTCGACATGTAACTATGTAATAAAATCTAAGAATCTGAATTACACGCACTTCTAATTGTTGTATCATCATGAATTGGTAATTATATATTTTTTTTTTATGACTGGGAGGTAGCAGACGGGCATGCAGTCCACCTGGTGGTAAGTGGTCACTGCCGCCCATGGACATCTGCAATTAACCCAAGACAGATTCGAAGTTCTTTCTTAGGTCGACCACAAATGCGTTGCTACCCCTGAGGACTAAGTTGGA
>DWNJ01001071.1:0-12847 GCA_018250275.1 Udranomia eurus
GGCCATATATTTTTTTTCAAAATATATAAAAATAAAAGGTGGTACAACCTTTTACGGTTCGAATCCGGTTGCACCACCGCCACACCTATTTCTGCCTTACAACAGCAGTGCTCTTGCTTCTGTGTTCTGGTTTGAAGGCTGTGGTCGGAGAGGCATACTTAACCGAGGCGTGCCAACTTAGTCCTCAGGGGTAGCGATGCATTTGTGATCGACCTAAGAAAGAACTTCGATCCCATCTTTTGATTACAGATGTCCATGGACGGTAGTGACCACTTACCATCAGATGGACTGCTCGTTTGCTGGCTCCCAGCCATAAAAAAATAAGAATGGTAGTTGTTTTTAAAGAAAGTAGTAATTATAAATATTTATATATATTTATATATGTATTTACATAATTCCGATCAAAACGGTACAACACGTATCCATTGTTAAATAACCTAGTTAGTTTTGCCTAGAAAAAAATTGCTTTGTTAACCAAGATATGTTTTAAATAAATATAAGATAGATACATGAAGACGGTTTTTCTATATTGATAAAGAGCCATTTTACACTTGGCATAATTTCACCAGTCAACAACAGGGCCAGACAGGCAGTCGTAAAGACGTCAGATAGTAACCCGACACCGGCAGATAACATCTTCCCTTGACGGTAGCTTACACTCGGATGCTGTGGTTTGACTTATTTGTTGGGCTTGGTGACACGTTTATGCGCTACAGCTACGAATATAAGTTTATAAATAATTGTTACTGACCTATCCAATATAACGCTCACTGTAGATTTTAAATTTTAATTAAGGTAAACGCCGTATGTATGAAATGATTCATATATTATTTTCATTAATAGCTATTTATTAATCACTAATATAAAAATAACGCTTGTACTGTGTTTTTACTAATATAAAAAACAATCTTTGTGGGCTTATGTGTGTAGGCCCACAAGGATTTCCTGTATTGTGAGGACAACACAAAGATAAGACTTGTGTTGTTATATACACCCAGACCGAGGAATCAAACTTAAGTTCAAACCTCTGCCTCCCTGGGAAAATAACTATAACGCATCGTCAATTGTATAACTTAGTCAAAGTTACTTTTAGAACACGAGAACAATGTGGGAATAGACACGTCCTTCTAGTTGGATCGTAAAAACTACGAATTAAATTGTGAATGCACTCTTTATAACATAATACTAATTAGCAGTTTAAGTACATTTTAAATTATTTATTAGTCGACATCGTAATATTTTTCACGAGAGGTGAAGGTACATGTGAGCGAGATACACATACAAAGCGCGCCATTAAGAACAACACTCTCTATTGTCGCAAGTTGTGTCTATATCGCAGTGTCACGCACCGTGTCTGTCCGTCGCGGGCGCGTCACGACACGAGCTCACGAGACTCTAGTGCCTTTACGTGTCCTTGCTTACGTCTCACTTTCGTTGATAGAAATGTGCGGCAAATTCTTTTTAGCATATTTCTAAGGTTAATCTTACAGTAGCAGAACAGAATATTGTTTTTGAAGTTTGCGCTCTCATCTGATGGTACTAGATTTTGCCGCCCATGTGCGTGTTGGCAATTTGTTTTCGTCCCATTTATATAACGTAAGCCTTAGATTAAGAGAACAGGACATAGACTTCAGACTTATGCGATTTACCTACTGGAGAAGTACTACACTACAATCTGTTATCAACCCCAAAATTGTTTAGGTTCTGTCTAAGCTCATCAACATACGCGTTGCTAACCCTGAGGCCTAAGTTAAGCTTCTTGACTCTCAGCAGGCCGAACACTGCTGATACAGCAACACCTATTGCGTCTCTTTTCGTAAACAGTTGAACATCCGGTAAACTGCATGTCCGATTGCTACTTGCAGGCTATAAAAACAACTCAGTCTCAAACGCTACAAGGGCATACGTGCCTGCGTGACCGCGCGTCGTGACGACGCCGCAAAACAGAGAGACACGCACTGTTGACAATGCAGCATATTATGTAAGATTTGGAACTGAAAGGAGTTGCGCTGGAATTAATTCATATGACTTATGCCCAGCGCTCAGGGTTAATGTCGGACTTCACGATCAAAGACGGCTTTGTACTTTTTATGCGACATACTTATCATTAAGAATTCCTACCTACTTCGATCCTATCTTACGTTTATTACAGATGACAATGAGCGGCCATGACTACTTGCCATTATAAAAAAAATCGAAAATGCCATGAGCTGCTTTTATGAGCACCCAGATAGAACGGTTGAGTCAAAGTCGCTTAAGATCTACAAAATCTAAGTAAGCTCTTATCTAAGATAGAATTTAACATATAGCATTTACAAGTTACTGCAGAAAGCATCGGTTACATTACCCCAGTTCGTATTTCCGTCGGTTGGTATAATAAAATACAAGTGTGTAATATTGTTACACCGGCCAACCGTAGCGCTGTTTTCGAAAGAGTACAAAACGACTCTTTCGCGTTGTCTCTATCTGCGTGTAGGGACACCATGATTTTAGCTCATTCTTATAGACATGTGTAAATACGATTTTTTGTACTATAATGTTCAGGGTGGAATAAAACCAACCAATTAGGATTAATTAGTCAGAATTTAGTAAGCTTATTTTTTATATTTTGATATCATATTTACATCCACTGCACACGACAAAAACCATTTAATTAGATTTTAGCATATAGCTAGAAACCACATCTTAATTTCTTCTTTTGACGCGTGTAGTTAGTTTGACGCTATATTTTTCTTTTTAATTTTCCCTGTCCTCACACTCCCAGCATTAATGGCAGCCCTACTGCCGCGGTCGGTGATATCAAAGGCGTGTTGTCTCTGTTTGTTGAATTAAATCGTAATAAAGCACTCGGGCTATCTGCAATCTCGGGTTAAATATGGTCTGCGGCCGAATTGAGCCATGTGAATTCTGTTATCAGTGTAAAATTTCAGGGCAGCAACCATCTGATACGAACAGTTTTGGTAATAGAAACTAAGGTTGCGCTAGCACTTTGTGGTTTGCTGCGGCGCCACCATACACGTCGTTCGTTTGGAACAACAATTAAATAAAAAGAACTCAAATTAACATTTTAGAAGACGCGCGGCGGGTAGTTTACGGATTTAAAATATTTTATTTAAAAGTTTTTGAGACGGCTAACTAACTAACGATCTATATCTAGAGCCTTTTAAATGTCTGAACATCATTACAAGTTTGAAGAGTGACGAAACTTTGTGGCAAAGTCAAGATATGTTTAGGTTTAAAGAATGTATTTCTCTAAATAATAGCATTCGCCTACAGAGGAATTACAATTGAAAAACAAGATGAAGACAATGAACTAAATGCCTTTACCGGAAGAAGAATAAGATATTGCTGTAAATATATACAAGATAAAAAATACAAACTTTAGAAGTGAGAAAGGCACTTACACAATAATTAAAGGCACTTTATCTAACCAACTAATAAGTTACAACAACAGATGATCCAAGTAATATATGAGAATCCGTATCAATGCAATGATATGTCTACATAATGTACCCTATAACATTAAGCAATATTCTAGCCATTATATCACACCGGCTAAAATACGACCATTAATTTTTCTCCATAGACCCCACCGTACAAATTTTTATTAAGGCCGGTAAGTCTCGGCATAATTTTCTCATTACCACCGCACGGTGTGGTATTACTCTTATAGGACTTGTCGTACCCCTGGCTAGTAACGAGGTGCTTAAAGAGATGGATAATAGAGCTTTTTAGCGTATCAAAGGGAGTGTCATATTCGGAACTTCATGTGTCTTCTTTTACGTTTAGACACAAGAAGTAATTTTACAGTTACAGAGATTTTATTTATTTAACTATTCGTACCACCTAAAAATTGCGCGCATAGCCCCGCAGGTTGTGTAGATCGCATACGATGCTAGTTAACGACGTCGGGCGTGTTCAGTAACTGGATGGGTCTGGCCGATAGTGGTATTTCCATGCGCGTTTCCGTGTTTCGAAAGGCACGTTAAGCAGTCGGTACCGGTTGTTATCGACTAATAGCAGTCGTTAAACCTCGTCGGAGTCCATTTGAAATATCCGACATACTGGTTGTCCACTAACCAGTTCTTCGCTAACGCGCATTGGACAGCGCGGTGGAGTATGCTCCAGGCCTTCCCCAGTTTTGGGAAGAGACCTATGCCTAACAGTGGGACATAAAAGTTGGAGTTCTCTCGCTTATAGCTTATTCGCTACCACTAAAACACTTTCCTTAGTCAGATATTGTCGTCATTATGACTGTAATTTGCGAAGGCGTTACAGAAACTTAATAAACTCGTATTAATTCAACATTTTTCTTGTTAACCAGCTTTCTGAGTTTGAGGAGAATTTTAAAGGGTGTTTATATGACGGGTGCTTAAAATGATTGTACCTAGAGCTTTCATTAAATCTTTTAAAGACATCAAAATTAAGTTGACGACGTATTTATAGGATTTGTACATCATTTTGATGGAAAAAGACATAAAGTAGAACCACATTTATTGGTATTTTTCAAAACTTTTGGATTTTGGAATTATTTTAGCTGTACAAAGAAGACAGCTTGTCTTCTATTTATTTAAATTATTAACTTATCCATTCATGCATATCGTATAACGCCAATACTCTGTTAGGAAGAAATGCACAAACAAACGGACTTGCAATTTTTTAACGATTTTTCGAATAGCTTTCTGTATCTTTTATATTATTCTTTAATTTTTTCCACTAGTATACCAGCTCGCGAATTTTGCTACATTCTATCGATACTGGGTATATCAATATTTGTATTACCCTCGCAAACATCGCCCGACTTGGAATAAAGAAAGCTAGGAAAAGCAATAATTTAGTGGTATTTGTCCATCTGTCCGCGCAGAGCTAACATTGGCCGGGGGTCGCTGTTTTCGCAAGACGGAATTAAATAAAACTCACGCCTAATAGAGGAGGGTGCGCAAAAACATTTTAGGTGCCATTTCAAAGATCGATAGAAATGTTGAGGAACTACGTAATTTTCTACTAGAATAATAAACACGAAGACTATACTTATTCTAGAAGATCAAAGAAGTGGATTTTTACTAAGTCTTTAAAAGATTACGTAGAACTTTCAGATACATTTATAGTTTTGTTTTACTATTTGCATTTATCCTAATTGGCTGTTATAATTTACTTGTAGAGGTAAAAATATATTTAGGTATGTATTTTTAATTGGTAAATCTAAAAGTCTAAAATAAACCATACCGAATGGTACAAAGATATCAGTCTCTGAATCAAATATTTCATTCGTTTTTCGTTTAATTTATCGTTTATGATTTGACGCGTGAACCAGGTGTTTTAATCATAAAATATATATTATATATTATGCATTCTGTAATGCATCCGCCATCACAAATAAGAGAAACGCTATCTCGAAATATGGTAGCAAAAGTAGAAAATGCCGGCGGAAAAAAACCCAGAACTTTGTTATTTTTCTATTAAAGTAGACAAAACACTTCTACGGACTCGATGCAGTCAAGTAGATAATTTCAGGTGATTTATTGCTCGGATAAAATCAACCTCATTATATACAGCAACGTCGATGAAATTATAGCTAACACGATCTCGGTCAGGTACAGTCCCTAGCCACGTCAAAGATACGTCCGTTTCACCTTAAATCTAGGTCTTCAACTGATTTTGAATAAATAATAGTGTCAGTGTTAAATTAAGTTTGATTTTTAATGTCTATACTTTTTCGGGATATAAAGTACCCAGTGTGGCGCACAGGATGTTAAAATACAATTATACCAAGTTTCATCGTAATGGAACCGTTAGTTTTTGCGTGATCCTTGAACAACAACAGACATACAAAAAATCACATATTGAGTTTGGTATCAATCTAGTAACACCCCTGCTTTTTTATAATATTTTCAATGTACAGAATTTCCACTTCTACAGTTTTATTATATGTATTGATAAGTCTAAAGCATTGACTACCACCAGAAGACTGATTACCACAAGAGTGATAACAGTCATCTACTCCTTCTCAGTCTTCGAATTCAGACGATTTATTGTAAAGCCTGATCTGCGGACCGTACTAACGTGTTCCCTCAAAAATAATACCAAGTCTGAAGCGTTGATTACCAACCCCTGGGGGCATCCTTGACCGGAACCGAGCGTCTAATGAAGAATTACCGCCCTTTGTGGCCAGCCACTTGAGCAGCGGCGATTGATTGGCCGCTTTTAACTTCTTTGTGGCTTCTTTTAAGTCTTCGGAACCACATTTTTAGTGGGTAAGAGAGGAAACATATTGGAAAGCTCGTTGGTTTTATTTACATTAGACGTTCGTTTACTATATATTTTATTATTATATGCTTTATGTTTGATTATATTAATTACACTTCATGTTTTTATTTTTTAAATTAAACATTTATTAAACTTCTGTTAATTTTAACTATTTGGAGACTCATGGGAGATATTAAAGTCATAGTATACGCATAGGTATTCGTTGCCCTTGGGTCACATGACACAAAGGGACAACGAAAATCAGTGGAACACGGAAACAGAATAATACTACTTATATCCAACTTGACTCCTTCAAAAACGTATCAGCAGGCGAAAAACAAGCAGAGGCGAAGTTCCCGAAAATTGCGAAAACCAACTGATGCACACAATCATCGATTCGAGAGCCGACAACGCGATAAATAGCAAAAAATCGCTACACTGAATGTAACCATAATGAATTGTAACTAGCCAATTACACGGGCGAGTAACCCTTCCACAGCGCGCGGGGCCGGACGGACCGATCGATGCGAATAAAAATACCGAAATCCCGGAAACGTATCCCGAATTCGTATTCGGCACACGTACCGTCAATATAGATGCGAGGAGCGATGATTGTGATGCACCAGCTCCACGCAAAATACGCTTGACAACTATAGATTGAAAATAAACTGTCCGAACTGTTTTGTTTGGGATAAAAGTTCGTTTGAGTGTTGTTTCGGTTCGATGAAGGGACCGTTTTGCGTAAAGTTTTTATGTCCGTTATGAAATATAGAGAGACTTGATCAATCGTTTGAACAGCTTAGTTTATTATATGGTGTAAACCAAAAGCTATATGATGTACGTTAAGTTATCAATCATAAGATATTCATAAGTATAGTAATACATGGCACTTCAATCCTATTTTTAAAATACAACTATTATTTATATTATAGAATTTAGTAGCGTGGTAGAGCAAACCTATCATTAAAAATACTATTATCAATAATAAGATAGACAACTAATTATGGACTTTTTTTCTACCTCTCATAAGCTTCATCAGCAAAGTCCTATCAAATAAAAAATAATAGTATTTGTTTCACTTCCTAAAACTACATACATTCCCCTCTATCTTTATTAAAGCACACACGCATATTACATAATGAGTTTACAGTTCAATACGCTACATTGCTTAAAAATTTTCAAGGCTACATTGCTTTAAAATTTTCAAGGGCATGAATAATGGAAAGTCTAAATTATAAATGTCTGCTGCCCCCTTTGTGTAGAAATAATGAATTTTATACAAATCGCTCGTTATCCTATATGAGCACCGCGGGTTACCACGAAACAATATCAAATACGATTTAGTTGCAAAAAGTCTACGATTTTTAAATTACCGATTTATTTGTGTATGGTTTTATTACTTGTGCTGACTAATACGGTTAGTATTTTTTCGAAGCCAAAACTAAATAAAAGGTATTAGTCATAAGACAAAGGTAGGAGTATAGTAAACCTGTTTATAAATAAACTATTTACTTTAAACCAACTTTTGATTATGAAAACTTCTAATCTAATATTTAGGCAAATGTGTTAAACAGATGAACATTGAGCATTGCAGAAAAATCATAAATAGTGTTTGTAGTTTTTGACCACGCTCCTAATCGACAAAATCATCTGATCCATTTAAGCAGATATACAAAAAAAATGTTTCTCAAACAAGCAGCTTTAATACAAGCAATACACTGGCAGTATTTAATATGTAAAGGTTAGGGGATACAGTTCATTACGGCCGGATTAAGAAGGGTTAACGGCGTAAAGGAATCCGGAAGAGCATTCGAGGGTTGGATTTCTTTGAAAATAGACTTAGAATGTGCATGGCCTCTACAAGGTTGAATGTATTGTGTTCCTTATTTTATTGAAGGGATCTTTTCTTCTTAGTACTAAATCAGGATAACTGTATCTTAGTAAGATTTTTTAGAATGTTATTTTTTATCAAAAATTGTGTTGTATTGTATTGCTTTATTGCTTATAGCAAACATTATTATATTAAATGAATTTTTTCCCCCAATTGACGGGTATATTTTTAAATCAACATCCGAAACTTGATAACTTGATAAACATTTTCTTTATTTTAGCGATCCCTTTTATTTCATACATAATTAACTAATTAGACTTCACAAAAATGAAGAGTACCTGAATATCAAATCCTTTCGGAAGCCTAATCTTTTGTTAACCCCGTCGTAGATTTTGTTTGGTTTAACTTTGGTTTAAAATATTCGAAGTAAACCAAACAAATCCTGCCCTGCTCGGTCTGTTTGTACACAGACGAGAAAAGAACAAATTAGAAATAATATTACAGCGCTTAAAATAAAAGAAAAATGTTCCCGTTCCTGTACTACACGTATTCCCTGCAATATTTCCCGCTAACCCTGGTGTCGCCCGTCTTTCCCTTATTTATTGTTATTTTTCTATTTCGCCGGCAGATGTGCCGCGCTATGATTTACGGTGGTGTATTAAGGAATTTTCGGGAACTGCGCTGGTGTACTGGTCAAGGGATAAACGTATATTTATCTGTATATCTTTATCTTTACATGTGTTTTTCACTATTTTTCGGTTACTGTGTCTATATCTGCGACTTCGCTTATTCATGTTAAAGTACGATATCAAATTATAATCAAATACAAATTTTGACCATCAACTTTGTTTTCGCCTATGGCTTCGTTTTCGTAAATGTGAATAATTATTTGATACTTATAAAACAGACACCTTAAGTATGAAATCCAATCAACTTCTAATTTTATGTGAAAGTCAATCTGTAAAGTACAATCAAGAAAAGCACTAACTAGGAAAACGCGGAAACGTCTTAATACAAATCACACAAAGACACTCCATTTCCATTCACACTTATAGAGGCATAGATAATTCATATTGCATTTGATTGGAATCTATTGTGTGCTACCCGAGAGATCATAAATATTAATGCCACTCGATCATATCGCCATCGTGTTACCCTTTATCTCTACATATGTTGAAACCAATAAAACATGTATGAAACCGGAGAGCCGGTTAACATACGTCCGCTCGCACCGAGCGCTGACACCCTACTGCCATAAATCAGTGCTGCCACCAAACGGCAATATGGGGAACAAAACACGTGTTTACCTCAGAGTTAATTTGTCGAATTTATCCGCCTGTCCCGCGTGTTATTGTATTGAGAAATATTGCGCTTTCTGTATCTTTGCTTTGTTTGTGCTTTGATGCGATATAATTGGCAAGAAAACACAAATTCCTTTTTGCCAAATCAACTCTCAGAATGAACTAAGACTATATATACTACGGCAATGAAGCATGAATAATGTGGTATTTCATTTAACTTTATAAATTTTAAGGAGGTAAAACAGGCACTCTTCAAATCTGAAGCAATAAATATATCTTACTTAGGTATATACTACCCGAGTTTTATTACCAAGTAAATTGATTATACAGAGACATACATATTTTTGTGTGCTTTAAACCACACGACACGACAGTAAAATTCATCTTAATTTATATTTTTGTTCCAATGCTGGGCAAACCTAGCTTTGTGTAACTTTGTCAAAACAAGAGACTTGAAGACCTTGTATGACTATGAAATTATTTAAATTTAAAATATAAAACTATAAATATTAAAAGGTATCTCTGGCTTTACATAAAGCCCAAGTGAAAAAATAACTAAAGGCATAAAAATATTCTTTGTTTGCCATGCTACATACCATAAGCATTTTAGGCATACATATATTAAAATGTTAGTAGTAAGGTAGTATCGTACTATGCAATACGGTTTTGAAATCTAGACATATAAATTTGTGTGTCTGTTTGTAATTTCAATATAATTAGTTTTCTCAAGTGTAGTGTAATTTTTACGATGCTAAAACTTAAACAAACATTTTTAAAAGCTGTCTGTCCGTAATTCTGTTAGTACGGGGTAATCTCTGAAACGGCCGAATTTGACGAAACTTTCACTGTAAGATAGAATAGTTTATAGGCTTATAGGACGGGCAAGATTTTTATACAAAATATGTAAGAAATAGAATACTTAGTAGTGCAATCTACTGTGTCAAACTATAAGTAAGAACCATCTAGGGAGTCCCTTCGGTCCCTTAAGGAGTAGAAATCATGTCTTTTTATGGGGAATCGTCCAAGATTTTTTTGTTTATTTACTTTTTAATGCGGGCAAATCCGCAAAGGCAAAAGCTATTATCAGCTAGTAGTAGGCACAGTCGGTGCGTAGAGAGCTATCATTCAATTAGCGACATTATCCAGTACATTGCTGTGTAATTTGACGGCTGTTGACATTTGTTATAACTGGATTATAATTTGAACCGAACCGATTTATTGAGGGTTTTGAGCAGAATTAGAAATTATGTTCAAGCCTCCATCGAACGATTTACAAAAGGTCTATTTAGTGGTTTAGTAGATATTTTTCCAATAGTGGAATAATGTTTTATTAAAATAAACTGTCTGTGTAAATAAGTAAACATGAATCAAAATTTCCTACTAAAACGGCGTCAGCCCAATGATTAGGTTATCAAATAATCAGAAAATTCTTATTTAAAAAACAAACATGAAATAACTAAGTTCTATATCGCTCCGAGCTTACTTGGAGGTGTTTATAAAATTATTATTAAAAACGACTTAGATCCTCAAATAAATAAATATAACCGGAACGAAAGTAAAGAGACAATAGATATTAATAAGTATTTTTAAAACTGTTAGCAGAGGCAAATCTTACCCTATCTACCTTAACAATAAACATTTCCTTCGGTGGCACGCCACAAAACCGTAGTTTAACCACTCGCAGCGCTAACCAATTAAACAGACAGACGAGATCGTCAAACGAACCCCCGATTTGAATAAATAACCGAGTCACGTTCGCCAAATAAGCAGCACTAACAAGCGCTGTATCGTTTGCACTGATTGTTAATTGATTAGATTAAAAATTCCGTCCCAATCCACGCGCATTGTGGCACTGGGCTCGGGGTGAATTAGTGATAATTTTTAATACCGACGGTGTCTCTTACAATTAAATGTTGTCAAGATGTTGGTTTGTTTACGTTTGATGACTGTCTTGGATGGATGAGGTGTCTGGGAATTGTTAATTATATGAAAAGAAATGAAAAGTTTAATACTTTTTTGGAGGGAGGAGGGAAGTTTTAAGATCACCTATATTTGTCAATTTTAATACTACTTATTGCATTTGTATGTGCCTGTCTCCTATATTTATTTCTGTGTTTATATTATTCCTCGTGGACGTGGTAGAAATTTAAGCATTACTATAGAACGTACTTTCTTAGCCAAGAGGTACTTAATAATTCGAAATTCTTTGTTGATTACCATATTTTACATGTACAATCCTTCCTCCCGCGCCCATGCAGATTTTGGAATGAACTTCCTTCTGAGGCATTCCTGGAGCGCAATGACATGGGGTTCTTCGAACGTAGCACAAAAAGTGCTTTACTCCAAAGTCGGCGTTGCATTGGCGATATTTCTGGTGTTGCAAACGCTCATACGCGGCGATGACCACTTAACATTAGATGAGCTGCCTTTTCGCTAGGCTTAAATCGATAAAAAAAACCTAAGCAGATATTACATTATTAAAATGAACGCGCTTCTTCGGCAAATCTTTCGCGTCTTCAAAAAACCATTAGAGAGTTTTGCATTTACATACATTTAATAAACGACTGTACAATAAATTTACCAACAACCACATTTCTAACGTGTCTCAAAACAGTGGTTATCAATCGCGCGCGATATTTTCGCATAAATCGACGTTGTGTCCCCTCATACGTTATTGTGTACGTGAGTACATTGGAAACTCGAAAATTTCGTCCCCAAAACATTTCATAAGACAATTCCGAGGCCCCTAAACGCTCATGTTTTATGCCGATGTATTTTTATTTTAATACAGCTATACAGTAGGTGTGCTCGAAAATTGAGTTAAAATGACAGTGGCGTACGTTGTGATTCGCTCCGCGGCCGCATTTAACTGCATTAGGGGTTGAAATTGGATTTGTTGTGGGCCTGTGGGGCGGCCTGTTGGTACACTTGTTACGAATTTAGAGATAGTGTACGCCAAAAAAGCTCTGATGAGCCACATGTGTAAAAGTGGATAGAACAAAATGAATTAGGGAAACCACTGATTTTCGTTTTGTTTTTTTTTGGTGCGGCTTTGCGGTGGACCGTATAGGTCAGAGATAAAAATAATGTGTGGTAATTTCGAGGTAAATTTTAATATCTATCGGGATATATTTATTGTAATTTAAAAGTAATTTTTATAGTAAATAGGTTATAGTAGTAAATACTAGTAATAGGTTAGAGCTTAAATAAAATCTTACCTAATCCTAATAATTGATATGGTCGTTGCTAATATAACATCCATAAATTTACAGGTTGTATATATATAATTTATTTAGATAGATTAGGTACTATTAATTAAACCCTAATAATGACTATTATTGTCAATAATATTCTAAGTGACTCGTTCGCGATTGCAAATACCGCAATATAACATATGAATAAGGTTTGAATTCTTCACCAATATTCCCCAAACCGGACAATGAATAAGTAACAAATGTTTATTACCCAT
>DWNJ01001072.1:0-12845 GCA_018250275.1 Udranomia eurus
TTCTTTCTTAGGTCGACCACAAATGCGTTGCTACCCCTGAGGACTAAGTTGGAACGCCTCGGTTAAGTATGTCTCCCATACCACCCACACCCTTCAAACCAGAACATAGTAGAAAGAACACAGCTGTTAAAGGAAGAAAACAGTGTGGCGGTGGGGCCCCCCGAGGCTAACCGTAAAAAGGTCTACCGCCTTTAAGTTTTAAATAGACATAGCCAGTTAGTAGGTAAATTAGCAATAGGCAACTACTGAAATATAGCAAAAGCTTACATTTTATTTTCAATAACCGTAGCGATTGATCTGTTTAAATCATCTTCCGTAAGAGTATTCCAATTTAATTGAACACCAATTTTGTTGTGAGCCAAATTTTGTACATTGTACCACTGATCACCGAGTATAGGTATTCCGACGAGCGGTACTCCAGCAATGATACTTTCATGCATGGATATCAGTCCTCCATGAGTTATAAATAATTTTATTTTTGGGTGCCCTGCAATAAAAAAACAATTATTTTTCGAAAATTATTATAAAAAAATAAATTACAGGCAACCTGACCTTACCAGTAAAAAATAGTAATAATAAAAACGTTATATATTGCCAATTAAGTAACACAAATACAATAAATACGCTTTAAATTCTACATCAAATATGGCAAAGGGAGGCGACAGCCTTTTTGACTCGGAGTCCCGAGCACTAAGATGATATCCGGGATATTGCGAAGATACATTACATATTGGAGTGACAATGTTGTTATATAAAGGTAGGATAGTGCTGGGATTCCCTTTCCTATATATTATTAAATATCATATACGTACTCAAAAGATCCGCTTGTGGGAACCACGTAGAAGTTTTGATATTTGAAGCGCCTTTTAACGGAACATCGTTCTCTCTTTTCCACAAAATTGTGTATGATAGCTTCTTAAACACCCTTTCCATCATTTCCATTTTCTCTTTTGACAACACGGACGTGTGCACATTTGTGCCAAAGCTTACATAAATTACTCCGTTTTTCGATGAATCTAGAATTGTTGTAAGCTCCTGTAATATAGCAAATTCTTATTAAAATATGTAATTTTAACTATAACAGGAGCTAGGTACCGGTAGGTAGTTGTTTGTATCAGAATTTTCCTTATAGCAACATTAATTTGTACTCCAGTTTACTAACCTGTGACAGACTATTTGGTGGTTTACGATGCAGTCCTCCCACGAAGACTATGCCCGGGGGTACTGGAATATTGCGTATCCAAATAGGATACACGTTTAAAAACAACATATTGACGTTCCCATATAACTTGGTTAGAGAAACATCCGGTCCCAAGTTTCGCTGCAACATTTCAATATCTTCTGGCTCATGGGTATATACAACGTCATCAGCGTCAATGTTATTATAAAAATTATGCATCGATTCCCAAGACGTAAGGTTATACAAATTTTGATTAATAGCCGTTGGGTATAATATAGGGTGATTTGGAGCACCAAAACAAGAGTAAGCTACACTTGTGGGACCGAATGCGCTGATTTGAATCACAGGTGCATGGAAAACGTGTGCCAGTCCATGCGTTGAAAATACACTAAAATCAGTTAGTATTAGATCGAAATGTACATCCTTATCTTTTATTAATTGCTGTACTTGTTTTAACTGCAATTGCTTATCAAAAATTTTCGTAAACATTACGAGGTATTGCTTAAAAATATTGTCACTTTTATGTAAGTAAAAATTGCTTATTTCACTGTGCCATATCTCATTATTTATATCTATCTCCGTCAGATTCTCAGGGGTGTCCCCTGCCGGAAATTCGGGATGAGTTGTCATAACCACTACTTCGTGGCCTCGATTAGCGAGTTCTTTAGTCAAACTTCGAAACACAACGTGATGACTGTATGAAGCTAGTGGAAAAACGCCTAATATTTTTGATGCTTGCGTTTCAAAAATCACCGAAGCACTGACCATAGTCACAATGAAAAATAATCGCGTCATTTTAAGTAATATCTAATAGTAACTAGAAAAAAATATATCATTAAACAATTGACTACTATTTGTAACTTTCCAAGTATGAGTATATTGAAATTTTTTTCATTATGGGCAACGTTTATCCTCGTAAAAACATTTAACACTACACTAAAAGAAGAATTTATAGTAACAATAATGTATTTATAATATTTGCACATGTGTAGCGTATTTATTTTTACAATACTGTGGTATAATCCAACAGTTGTTACAAAGGTCTATGATATAACAACATATATATGTATAGCAAACATTTTGATCACTTCCTTTATTTTAAATTCGTGTTCGGATTTCGCTTTTAAGTTTAAAGTTTGCATCACATAAGAGTCACATAATATTGCATATTTTTTTCATTTTCATTTCACTACCACATTTGACGTTGCATAAGGTGATATTTATACAAATAATGTACACAAGGTAACTGTAAGATTTAACCCTTACTAGCTGACACGGCGCACATCGTACCGCCTCAGAATAATTCCCCGGTCCCCGTCTTTTATCGGACAAAGAACAAATATACGTCGTAATTTTTAAATTGGCACATCTTTTTTTATTTATAAACCGTTTTTATGAAACAACTAAATTTTAAGTGAAACACCACCACACCACAATCAATCTGACCGACTGAAAAAACACCAATGACCGATTGATGTATTGTGAAACCGAAACCGCATTCAAATCGGGTCAGCCATCTCTAAGATTATAGAGAAGATTTCTGAGATTATAGAGAAGATAATATCTATCTATAGTAATATAATATCATGTTTTCAACTCCAAAGGCGATTAGATTATTGTGATTCATTCTGAATTATTCAATCGAGAATACATACAATGAAATTTAAAGATTAATTAAATCTTTTATTCTATTTTCGCAAACTGCGGTATGGCGAATGCATCAACTACAAAAATGGGAACAAGAATGAAAACAATCGACAAATTGAACGATAAATTACGCCGAGGTTGAATATCAGATTGAGAAAGTTTCACGACGGGTACGAAAAAACTTTACTCAAAATTAACCACGAGAGGTATTCAGGTTACATCGATTAATTAAGGAAGTAGAAGATAAGTCCATTAAGGCCCTCAATAGACTGTGGCGTGTGATAAAGACAGAAGCCGAAACATTCGGGTGCGAATAAATCAAGCAGCGTCAGAACGGCCCCATTTAGTCCGCTCTGCAGATAATTCAAATGGACAGCGTTAGACGTTATTCTAATGGACTGGAAATGCAAGCGTGGCTTCTGTGCGGATAAAAATCACTTTGAATTACAATTTCATAAAATTGTCAAGAATATTGATTATTCATAACCAGTCGACCCTTAGGCATATTATTACTGTTTATACCACTTGTACTATTTGTTCTAAATTAATGATAAAACAAAATAAGTTGCATTTATGTAAATACATTTTGCTAGCTTTACTATAATTTTTCGGAGCTACAAATTAAATTTAAATACAACTGTATCGAAATACACGTACATTTTTTTTGTTAAAAACAATATATGTACTTTAAACATATATTATAGCTACATTATGCACTTTACGTAATACACTGTAACGCATTATGTTTTATATTGAATTGTTATTGAACGGTGTCTAAAGGTCGTTATATTTTACAACCATTTATTTCATAATACTATAAATGTAATTAATATTCCAAGGAGAAGTCACACGCCAGGTTAATGATTTTGCCCGGGGATAGAGCATGTTTTATTCGCGGCGAATGTTTAGTTTCGTTTCGATTTTCAAAATAATGATTAATAATGTAAGAGATATTATGTTTTGCCACAATGGTAACACAAAACGAAAGGTCATTCCAGAATATGGATATGTGTATATCTGTATTTATTATATTAAGTTATCATTTATTTTAAGTTATATCTAAAAGACTTAAGAAATCGATTTATTATTATTAACAACAACTTTTATAAACCCTTCTTTGAACAAATAGAGCTGATTTGATTTGAATTCATTCAGTGAATCGATGAATTTTCCTCTGAAACTCAATCGAAGTCAGACTCTGCAGGCTCAGTTCCGGTTGACGTAGCAGTTGACAATTAAGGAACGCGCGCCATATTGAGTGAAGGCTAATTGGAGACTTACGGCCTTTAATTCACTTTACGATCCATACGGATTTACTATCTAATTTAGACGGTGAGCGAACCCTTTATTTACGAATTAGCAACGCGTTCCTGCTCATGTTCGGGTGATGCCGACAATATATTTTTTTATAACTGGGAGGTAGCAAATCAGCATGCAGTCCACCTGATGTTTACTGCCACCCATGGACATCTGTAATCAACCCAACACAGGGTCAAAGTTCTCTCTTAGGTCGAACATAAAAATATTTGCTTCTTTATTCTACCCCTGAGGACGAAGTTCGAACGCCTCGGTTAAGTATGTCTGACAACCACACCCTTCAACCCACAACACAGCAGCAAGAATACTGCTGTTATAAGGCAGAAATAGGTGTGGTGTGTGTATAGAATAGAAGCAATAAATTATGTAAACTAATATAGGTTTTATGATTTAGGCGCAGTCAAATTACACAGCTCATAGATTAACGTAATTGTGGTTCAATTCGAAAAAATCTTAAACAACCGATGGATTTTATTTTTACATGTTCATAGTTCTTTATTCAATTATATCAGGATACTTTTGATAATTTATTTTTGAATTTTGACACGTTTAATTTAAACAGTATATTATATCTATGCAAGTAAAAGAAAATAGAATTCCATGTTATAACAAGGTTCCAGTAATAAGAGCCTTTAGCGCGCTATGCAGAGGCGCTCTTTGACGTCCTTGGTAGTGCTGAACGTTGTAAAAGCGCATGTGTTCGTTATAAAACTTATAAAGTACTAGATGACCCGGCGAATTTCGTACCGCCCGAATCAATGTTGTATCAACTTATAGGTTGAATAATATTTAGTAATTTTATTAATGACTTATAGATTAGATTTTAAATTCTAGAAATATGTACAACGATATCAAATATATCCCTTCAGATATCGATTAAACAATTGTGATTGTACCGAATACGCATAATATATTGGTAACTTTGTTTATTCTAAATCTACATAACAAACGAATTTCAGATATCATTTATGGGACACAAACAAAAATTTATTCCCAAACATTCCATCCACTGTGGACCGATCGACTAACGAATATTGACTGAAAGTTTTATGTTTAAATAAAGTGATTTGCAACACTCCAATTTTATTCCTGGTCGGTATTTATATAAAGTTTTGAATTTGATTCTAAACTTTAGATGAACTTAACAGGGAAAAAGAGTTACAGTCGGAAATGAAGTCCTCTATACACCGAACACGTACACTTCCCGAAATGCTAAGCAATGGGCACAGGAATAGTTTCAACGTCGGCTAAGTTCTGATTTTTTTTTACTTTTAGACTTTTAATTTTTTTGGATTTTGAAAATCTAGTACAAAAGGTTGAAATCCGAATTCAAAGAACTCCGTAGTGATGGTTTTAAATTTAAACTTTAATTGTGTATCGCGCCGATATGTTATATAGGAAGAAAAACTAAAAATAGTTTTTCTTTACATGTTCCCAATGATAAAGGCTGCGGGCTCCCACCGCACTCAGTGCATAAATCAAGAAGCTCCACAGGATGGGGTCTATTTGTCCGTCCCGCCAATAATTCACCGCACTACATTAGACATTCTGTTTAAAATAAAGTGTTTAAACGGAAATGCAACGCCCGTAAGAGTTATGTTCGGGCTTAGGAGAGATTGCTGTTTCGGGACTCCCGCCCGGACCTAAAGATCTTAAAAAGTGACCGTATATCGTAGTAAACTAGTCTGACTAAGTAATGCGAAATAAGAGATGCTTAGTCTCACAATTTTATTCATTTGACTAAAATTTTCATATTTTATTATTAGTACATATTAGTAAGATAAATACTCAACGTGAATACATATGATAATGTGAATATATCACGAAAAGCACTTACAGCAAAAATAGGTTGGACCATCCTACGAAAGTGCTCTGTGAATAATTAATAAGAGTTTTTCGTCGATCTGTAGCGAACTTGAAAAATAAGCATTTCTCGCAAATTTCTCCAATTAGATCAATTCCCTCATACGTACAAATGTTATGTACTCAGATATACAGGAACATATTCCAAACTCGATGTTTTATAATTTTCCTAGAATTTTTTTGTGCGTTTGTTTGTAAAAGTCTAACTTTGATAGAGTGACGTACATATTTATCCTGATGCTTGCTTAGTACTTCAGATAATAAACTAAAAGAACTACGTTTTATAAACAATAGTTTTGAAGTACAGTAGGGAAGAGACACAATCACATGACTATAAATATTTGACGTAGTTAGTTGTAGACAAAATATTTTTGGGCTTTCACGAAATTTGTTAAGATATAACATTAAGATATCAATATTGCTTGGAAATGAAATGATATTGAGTCCCATTGCTGAAACATCTTTCATTAATATACTATTACTATTCGAAATACGCAAGGCAGGGGCAAAATCGGTTTTCATATACGCAGAACGTCACATCGGCATAAATCATCTGCGTGGGCGACATTAAGTGATCCCGAATGTGATTCCATACAATTTATGGGCACGGTTCCGAAGTAAATGTAATTGAATAATAGAAAGGAATAGCGGCTCTGTTATAACGTCGCGATTTATTCTTTGAACGCTATATATTGTCTCAATCCCGTCTCTGACTGCCAGCTAGTAGGTGAAGCTACGAACGCATTTTTATAGTAAATGATTTTTTATTACTTCATATAATATTTTGCACCCGCGCACAGTTCCACTTGACAATGAAACACAATTCTAGACAGAAGAATTAAATCAGGATGTTGGTTAATTTTTACTTGAGATCGCCTAGCGGTCGACAAAAATCGATCATAGAATTGTCAGTTGTAAAATATTTATATTTTTATACCTATAGACTAACTTAAAATAGTTTTTGGTTAGAAAAAATGACATAAATTGTTTGTCATTTCCTATACTCATGCCACTCTCGATTCAGTATTAAAATGACGTTCTGTGTTTAACAGGTGTCTTTGACGTATATACGGGTTGCAGGCATGGTCGTATGATCGTGCGTAATGGTTTTTTTACTCATCTAATGTACTTCTATATAAAATTGTATTATTGTATAAAATATTATCTCTCAAAACTTCTTCTCCGTATAAACTTTGACTGTGCCAAATGTCATATTCCTCCGTTCGTGTAATTGTCGTAAAAATAGTTCTTAAACTTTTTGCTTCACATATTTATATTATAATTATTAGACTTTAATGGAGTGGTTCAGTAAATTTATCAAATGAATTTAACGGTAAGTAAAGTTCTATATATACTTATGATGCGAGAGCGTTGTCCTCGTCCTTGACAAAAATATATTATACAAGAAATTTAAGATACTGTAAAATAAATTACGGCGACGATGTTTGAAGGAGGTCGCAGACTCACGTGTTTTGCGTAACGACATTTGTGAAGTTGCATGTTTGATTGGTAATGTTAGGTTTGCGTGCTTCTCTTTGGAGATGTTACTACCCACAGTAGTTTTGCAGTATTCTGGACTTTGTAAACATAACATATTTTGCAATATTTTAGTATAAATACGTTATGTTATTAAGGCATACGTTATAGCTACATACTATTGCTATCGGTACCACTACTGTAATTCCGGGTCTGCGTGTTTCTTTTTGTGTGGATAGTAACATCTCCAAAGAGATATATTAGTTGCAAACAGTACTTTGTCTGTCTGTTTCATAACTCATCAAATGGATTGATTCCGTTAATATATTGAATCAATATACCTAATTAAGGTTTTGGGTAATAGTTCACTAGTTGGGTAATAGTACTGTAGTTAACTATCTGTAACGGAAAAATAAGAATTGATACATAAGGAATGTAGTCAGTGGTAGTATACTTACAAGGTGGACCTAGAACAAAAGATAATATTACGAATTCCTCGCTAATCGTCTCTCGCTTATGTTCCAACAGCTGCACAAGCTCTATTACGGCTTACATTGGCATTCCTCTCAGCCCCCTCAATTACGATAATGAAAATGTTATTGACGGCTCTTTTAGCTAACAGGATTTTGGTATACTAAGGAAATATATCATTATTTTATTACTAGAGTAATGGTCTTTACTACGTTCATTATATCAATTGTCAATACATACCGTTCCTGTTCTTAAAAGGTTAATAATGTATTATAGGCTCTAAAGTAGCGCAGATAAAATTAAAATATTTTTATTTTTATATTTATTATTTCATATAAATTTAATTTTACTTAACATAAATGATAAGTAGGTATATAGATGGCATATTTACTTCCTTCCAAGATTCAGCTAAATAAATTCGTAGTTGTTCTAATTTACGTTTTCAATTACTAGATGGATTCATAACATATTTAGCTTCCCATCTAATAAGAAATACACTATTAACTAAAATAACAGTGTAACACGAATTATATAACTATCTCCTACTCCTGTAACGAGTCCTGTGAAGAACCCAACATCGTAATACGAAACCAACAACACGATAGTAGGTAGATTAGTCTATCATTTCCCTAGAGACACTTCAACAAAGGTCTCCCTGAACCCTTTCCTATAAACAATTAGCTTGCGGAATAAAGCGGATGGTCCACCGAGTGGAGGGCACTCAACTATTCAGTTTGTAAACGTGGAACAGTCTTGTGCCGGATTCCTGAATATTTGATATTATCATTGTCCTAGGACTGCATCGGCGTGCTATTTTGTGTACTTGCCCCACACTCAGTGGTCGAAGGATAGCCAGTTAACGATAGTACTAGCATTCAATAATCAAGAATTAAATGTACAAATATACTAAAATTACAAATATACTTAATGAACGTCATATACATTTTCTTTAGTCAGCGTCATCGGCTTTCAACATCTTCAGGTTCTCAGGCTATGGGTAGACCGGGAGAAATAAGCGGGCGGAAAAAACTTCAAGCACTCTTTTAAAAATACGACATAAATAAATTCAGTCTACCGTTTCTGTGATTGGCGGACGAGTAAAGAAACACACTTCTTACAACCGCAAACTATTATAATCCCATACGGTTAACATTTGGGATGCAATGCTTAATACAATTTTAAGCTTAGTATATTTTATCAATGTGAATAGGATTAGTAGTAAGTTAGTTCGTAGATTAGTAATGTTACGGAAATGACGGCTTGTCCGTTTGAAAAAAAAGACTTAATACCTGAAAACCGGATAATTTAATTGTGTATTCGGAATTAAATACCTATTTAGTTATTACTCGCTAATTTCTATAAGTAGCTATTACTCGCTTGAGGTGGGGCAACGCGGTTAATTTACTCATTCTTTATTTAAGTCGAGTTCTTTTCCTGTAGGATATTCGCTTGTTGCGACTCATGGCTGGCACGAGGATCCTTATTTCTCATATAGTTCAGTAACATGATGTTTTGTAGCACTTCTATTTCATTATTACAAATTCAAGAAGTTTCAACTGGTAATCTAATAATTGTGACGTTGAATTACACGCGCATAAACTTTACATTATATTTTGAAAACGTATGTATTGTTAAAAACAAAAAGATACAATCACATATTTGGTACCAAACCCCGTGGTACTCTGGTTGTTACTTCGGAAGCCTATCATTAACTTGAATTATTTCAAAACGGACCTAAAATGGTAACGTTTGTCAAGCTGGGTATCTTCTTCTATCTTTACATTGACTTTATTAAAACTAAAGTAACCGTATTTTATTTATTCAGGAGTCTCTATAATTAGAAACATTATTGAACAACTACAATTACTTAAGATTGATTTAACTGATTGAGAGGAAATGTTCGAAAAATACCGAATCTTTCGGTAGACACGAATAACATCAACATTATTTTGTACACCATCCCGAAATATAAGGAACGACGCATGCGTGCTTGTTCCTCATTTTTCGCGTCCACGAAACCGGAACAGTTTAATTGGCGCACCGTTTTTCTTCCTGTCCAACATGGGTAGGTTGTCGACAGCAACTCGTTCTACATCTGTCTGTAAAGCGATAGGGTCTAAAGTATTTCCTCGCTAAAGAGGTAACGTCAGATTAAGGTGGTCGAACATTTTGTGATCCGACTCAGGCACGATTGTCACACCTATTTCATCCCTATAGACAAAAGATTTATAGTTACAATTTTTTAAGAGAGTGGTTAAAATTGATCACTTACATTTGTATGAGGTAGTATGGTCTCGTTGAAGAGTCGTATCGGTGAAAAGAGTAGGGATTATTTTCGTATAAGATGTGGTTAATTGGTCCATTGTTTTTCTATTTATACGATTATACATACTATACTTGCCAGAGTAAGAGTGGCATTAATGTAGCTTTTTAGTTTAAAGGAAGAACAACGAAAGAAAGGCTTTCATATTTATTTAATAATTACATTTTAATTAATAGTACAAAAACATTGCTAGGATGTATATTTCTTCAGTAGTAAAACAAATACCTTATGTCCACGTTTTTTTAGTTCACAGTGTGCACAGCGACACGTGCTAAGAACTCTGATCCCCGCAAATTGCGGCGTTCCTTAAGAAACTAACCCCGAGAAGTTTCCTTTGATGTGATGACTCGCCGCGCCGTGGCTTTCCTGTAATCTCTCACTCGTTTGTAGGGAGAGATAATGAGTAGGTACTTGGGCGCAGATGTTGTTTTTTTCTAGTGAGTTTTACAGGACAAAAATTCAAATTGATTTTGTTACCTAATGAAAGATCAGAATTTTCATGGAAAAATGTTCGCCGCTTTCAATTTACCGACAGAAAAAAGGAAATCTTTCTCTGAAAGATTTCCTACTCAAAAAAAGGAAATATAATGTAATAATGTCTATGTATAAGGATATCTACCTAAAAGGGTAGGTACTCTGGTTGGTTTCTCTCTTTGAATACTATATTTGTTTCAAGGAAATATTAAACAGCCGAAATTGGTTAAAACATATGAAAAAAACGGATTGTACGACATAATAATTGTCTTATAAAAACCGAATTTTAAGTATACATACACACTGCTATCGAAAAATATCTTAACGACTCAAAATCTATATATATAACAGAAAGTAGTGTTAGTTACAACACCATTATGACACTCGAGAACGGCTGGATAAATTTTTATGGTTTTTGTGTTTTTGAATTTGTCTTCAGGATTAGGATAATAAATATTAAAATATGATAATAATAACGGGCAAATGATTCAGAGGTGGTACGAAGTGCGCCGGTTAAGCTAGTGTGTATAAAATATACGGATACTTTTATAGATGCAGATTCGCAGATGCATCGCTGCTCTCAAGAACAAGAACATACGAATATTCTGGTATAAACTCCAAGCCGAAACTGAACTAGATTTTACTATGACTGAATACACCTATACTAACTACAAAATTAATTTAAATATGTCCTTTAAATATGAAGCTAAAATATTAAAACGACTAAAACAAATATAGATCTGATAAAAGTTTGTACTTGATTATCCTTTTTAATAAGATACAAAATCCGAAAGTATATTTATTTCAGAGTATTGATAGCAAGATACACAATACTCTTCATTCCTGATACAAACTCACCAAAACAAAAAATAAACGGCTGTCACAAAGTATTGTCGCAAATAACATACTTCCTTCCTTATTCCGTGCTTCAGTAAATAACATAAAGAATGAAAGAATTAGTCATAAAAGTACATAAAATATTCAGAAAGGCTTCGGATGAGGCAGGTTTAATTGAATCCAGGGAGGAGGGCTGATCTGCGGTAGGGCTGTAACTGCACACAGCAGCAATTATTTATAAACAGAAACAATTCTCAGTGACAATGTTCTGGACAAGGATTGAATCCTCCCGGCACGACCAAATATGGGACGACAATATAATTATTATTGAAAGTAAAATATGTTTAAATATAAAATGTTAGTATGGCGTTTATCTGTTTGCATCCATATTATCGATTTTTATTCAATCTCAACCATAATTAAACAGTTTTGTTGTCCATCCTTTATTGTAAAAATACGATATGTAAGTAGTTAAAAATTACAGCTATATTCTTATGCACGAACTTCCGAAATAAGAAATCTCAATCTCATCAATTAAATGAAATCTCTATCCAAACCCAAATCATTCGCGCGTGAACTTGACCCAAAACCAACAAATTAAGCCGAAATGAAAAAAAAAACAAAAATTCAACATCAAAAATTTAAGTATTGACCGAAGCAAACGGTTGCGCGCCAGCCCTACGAAGGTAGAAAATTTGCTAAAACAGGACCCGAGGTGAGGTCATTTCAGTTATTCAGAACTTTACTTTGAATTAATTTCGCCCAAGCGAAATTTTACAGAGATGAATCCCTCGAAACTGTCGCCACCTTTATTTAATACCAAATATTTATTCAAGGAAATTATGTTAAAGAACCGGGGATGTTTTTGTCAATCGAGTACTCGCGCGGTAAATTACAATTTTATTTAAGAATTAAACTGGTTTACGCTAAAAGTGAAAAGTTATTCAACATGGCGTTAATAACTTTATAATGTGTTTAATATGCTAAAGGTTGCAGACAGATAATCAAACGATACGTTAATATACGTAATTAATACAATAAACGGATTACGTAGCCTTTTCACTTATTAAAAGTATGTAATTTAAAATTTTAAGCTTGTGCAATAATTAAGATGGTATAGAAAAAAAAAAAATGTATCACGTACGTCCGATGGCCAGAACGATCTAATATTTATAGTGTTGATGACTCCTCCGCAATTACATAGTATATAGGATATTGCTATGAATATCTTACCTAAATATCCTTATCGCATGTCCT